>JAQBSW010008234.1:0-35440 GCA_029291075.1 Eudiplozoon nipponicum | reverse complement strand
TTGACATCCATAAACGGTAATTCAGTATTTGACTCCCTTCAAGAGTAAATTGAAGTTTGCATATTTGATTCGTTCAGTTTAAGAAATTTACCACTTCATCCTCACCATGGTTCCAGATCACTAATATGTCATCCAAGATATGTGGATTCAATGTGGGCCTCAGTGATATTTATTCAAAAAGATTATTTTCCAAATTATACATAAAGATTAGATACTTTTTTTGGGGAGAACTAATATATATTCAATTGTGTATTAGGTGTTGCTCACCTAGCAAGAAATTAGTTAAACTAGGACCAGAAGGGTAAAGAAAAGTCTGCATGAACTGAAGGTCTAATAATATTTGTACATTCGTTTCGTGCTTCCTGACGACTGATCAATAGCAACCGGTATTACGCACTTTACCTTCTATATGATTTGGTGAAGAGTGAAGGACAATTGCGTTACACTCTCCTATACAATTGTGCATACCAGCAGTAGTAGAGTTAACTTCATAAAATGTCTGCGACAATGTGACTTCAAAACCAACTCACTATATATAATATTTACCGAGGCTATAATGGGTGCCAACACTGGTTCCTGATACAAGCAATGGTTGCCGAATATGCACTTTGTACCAACACCATTGTTGCCAGGTCAATGCATGATACCCAACCAATGGATTTGAAGTTATGCTAAATTTCAACAAAATTAAGAATTACAACGACTTTTGAAAACCTGTTTCTCCAGAAAATTCATCCAATCTTGCCTTTACCTACCCGGCATTGGTTATATATAGTGAGTTGGCTTTTAAGTCTCATGGTCGAAGACTTTATATGAAGTTAGCTACACTACTTATGGTAAACACATTCATATAGTAGATTTTATCGTCCAATTGTCCTACATTTTGTCACAAAATTGTATGGTGGGTATGGTACTTAATACCGGCTCCTACTGATGACTTGGCAGTAAGCACGAAACGAATATGTACCTGAAATTAAACCTCCATTCATGCTAACATTTATTTATCCTTCTGGTCATTTTCGAAATAATTTGTTCCAAGGTGCGCAACACATAAACTACATTTGGATATATATTAGTTTTCCGCAACAGTATCTAACATTTATGTATTTAACGGAATTCTGTCATTATTACCGCGAAAAGTGATAACTGAAATCAACTAAAGCCAGAGTGTATGGATTTTTTGGAGTAACAGTTGTTTAAATGTAGCTGTAATTCTCAATTTTGGTGAAATTTAGCATATCTTAAAATCCATTATGTTCGTGCCATGTACACACTCGGCAACCATAGTGTTGGTTTCATTTACAGGCTCGGTGTTTATTCTATCTAGTGAGTTGGCTTTGAAATCACCTTGCAAAGGCCTTTTATGAAATTGGCTCTACTACTGCTGGTATACTCACTTTTATAGAAGATTGTACCGTCCAATTGTCCTACATTCATCACCAAATTATATAAAAGTTAGAGGGCGTAATACTAGCTCCTACTGATGAGTCGTCAATAAGCACGAAACAAATGTGCACATGAGATCTTACCTTTCGTTAATGCTGATTTTGTTTTACTCTTCTGGTCCTATCTGAATGAATTTGTTAATAGTTACTGAACACATTATACACCAAAGTGCATAAAGCTTTTTGCTATTGAAACCGACAATAGTTATCCCATTTGGACACCTCTTATTCTTGTAAAATATTAAGTGCACATACATAAAGAAATAATCCTCATAAAGCGTCAAGTCTTCATTTTAATTGCTTATAATATTTATGGGTGCGAATAAAAGAAACACCAAAGGAAATCCAGGGCTTCAGGCACCAGTATACTTATGTATAGAAGTGGCTAATGGTAGGAAAAGAGGACTGAATGAATCCGAATCTGAAGTTAGCCGCAGTTAAAGATGAAGTATATTGGATTGGGATTGGCTTATTATCGCATTTCTGGTTAATCTTTTATTGAGAGCATAACCTTTCTAACTTTTAACGTTTAACTTGTCGTTTATTGTTTATGGGCGAGATAGCTGCAATTATACTGAGGTAAGGATTGGTCTCGCTAATTGTAAATAGATGTATATATATATATATGGCGATCGAAGGAGGAGGTCATGCGCTAGACATAGGCATATATTGAGTTTAGTTACCGAGACAAATTCTATGTTTAAAACCTTTGGTGAGTCAAAAAAATAAATAAATCGAACGGTTTCGAAACGAGGTTACCACATTTGCTTAAATCTGCTATTGTGAGTTTTGTGCTGTGTATAGTTGCCTGAGGATGGTGCTGGAAATTTCGCCCCTAAACGTCGCCAGTAAACAAAAAAGTGATAGAACCGAATTCCCATTGGCTAGTATGAACAATGTTGAAGCCTTCGGAAGAAAAGGACGAATACAAATCCAGCCCAATCGTAGACAAAAAGGAAATGGAAATTGTGATCAATCGGATCTTTGTGAAACTGCTAGTGCAAAGCTAAAACCCGAGTACGCAAAACGCGGCATTGGAAAACATCTACGAGACACGATCTGTTTCAGATCAGGTGATCGATTAACAGAGAAGATTAATGAATGAATTTTTTACCAGTTAGAAATTCCATTGCACTATAAAAATTGTCCTTTTTCCTTTCACACTACTCTCCAGCATTAATTCTGAATACGAGGTTACAGTCTCGAGATAACTGACGAGCTCTTCTTTAACCAGTCAAACAGTGTAGCTCATCCACATTCAGTTACACGTTCAGACGAATTTGAGCATTATTCATACTGACAAACAAGGATCTCAACCTTAATATACGTATAGTAAACTGTAGATCATAAATAAAGCCCTAACAACTAGTTGTCTCAAAAACATTAAAAATGCGGTTCTATCACACATAAGCAAAACGCGGCATTGGAAAATATGAAGCTGGCACTCCGCAATAAAATATCAAAAAAAAACTACCAATTACTTTTTTCATACATTAATTAAGTTCTTTTATTTTACAAAATTTGATCTGTTACCCTAATGTGATTTCTTGTGTCCTGTCTCCACTCTCTAATATTATCACTTTGTTATTACATCATTTGAAATGTTAAGAATAAAATAATTAGTCTGGCGCGTGCAAAAGTTAAGTTTAATTCTTGTGATTTCACTTTCATTTAGATGAACTTAAATACGTATTTTTTATATTTAACTGAAGATTGTTTAGTTATACATAAACGCATATGTGTTCATACGTGACCTGCGCCTATATAATGATAAATTATATATGAGATTACTTGAGGTGATAGCTACATATTTGGTTTTCTATAACTTATACATAAATTTTGGTTTGAGCAACGTTAGTCAGTTTGCTGTCGTGCTCTGGTAATGGTCATGGAAGGTCGAAACGCGTCTATTCGTGTGACTGACGGTAGTTTTGCCTTGTTGTACGACTGTTCACTACAACGGCATTGGTGTTTATATCCAACTTAAGAATCTGATTTGAAGTCTGCAGTAAAATTTATGTCCCGTTTTTATTGTATGAAGAGCCTGTGCGTGGTACTAAAAAAATGATTTTCATAATACATTGATTTCCAAACAACGAGCCTGTGCATGGTAGCAACACGGTAGTTTTCCAAACACCGAGCTAGTGTATGGTACCAACACGGTGATTTTTCGAACACCGAGCCTGTGCATGGTACCAACAGGGTGGTTTTAAAAACACCGAGACTGTGCACGTTACCAACACGGTAGTTTTCAAAATATCGAGCCTGTGCATAGGACCAACACGGTGGTTTTCCAAACATCAAGCCTGTGCATGGTACCAGCACGCTAGTTTTCCAAACGCCGAGCTAATGTATGGTATCAACACGGTGGTTTTCAAAACAGCGTGCCAATGCACGGTACCAACACGGTGGTTTTTCGAACACCGAGCCTATACATGGTACCAACACGGTGGTTCTCCAAATATCGAGCCTGTGCATGGTAGCAATACGGTGGTTTTCCAAACGCCGAGCTAGTGTATGGTATCAACACGATGGTTTTCAAAACAGCGTGCCAATGCACGGTACCGACACGGTGGTTTTCAAAACACCGATACTGTGCACGTTACCAACACGGTGGTGTTCCAAACATCGATCCTGTGCATGGTAACAACACCGTAGTTTTCCAAACACGAAGCCTGGTCATGGTATCAACACGGTGGTGTTCCAAACATCGATCCTGTGCATTATATCAACAGGGTAATTTTCCAAACATCGAGCCTGTGCATGGTAACAAAACGGTAGTTTTCCAAACACCCATCTAGTGTATGGTATGAACACGGTGGTTTTCCAAACACCGAGCCTGTGCATGGTAACAAAACGGTAGTTTTCCAAATGCCCATCTAGTTTATGGTATCAACACGGTGGTTTTCCAAACATCGAGCCTGTACATCGTAACAACACGGTAATTTTCAAAACACCGAGCCTACGCGTAGTATTAACATGGTGGTATTCAAAACATCGAGCCTGTGCATGGTAACAAAACGGTAGTTTTACGAACACCCATCTAGTGTATAGTATCAACACGGTAATTTTCCAAACATGGAGACTGTGTATGGTGTCAACACGGTGGATTTCCTAACATCGAGCCTGTTCATGGTATCTACACGGTGGTTTTCCAAACATCGAGCCTGTTCATGGTATCATTATGGTGGTTTTCCAAATATCGAGCCTGTTCATTGTACCAACACGGCAATTTTCCAAACATGGAGACTGTGTATGGTGTCAACACGGAGGATTTCCTAACATCGAGCCGGTTCATGGTATCAACACGGTGGTTTTCCAAACATCGAGCCTGTGTATTGTACCAACACGGTAATTTTCAAAACACCGAGCCTACGCGTAGTATCAACATGGTGGTTTTCAAAACATCGGGCCTGTGCATGGTAACAAAAACGGTAGTTTTACGAACACCCATCTAGTGTATAGTATCAACACGGTAATTTTCCAAACATGAAGACTGTGTATGGTGTCAACACGGAGGATTTCCTAACATCGAGCCTGTTCATAGCATCAACACGGTGGTTTTCCAAACATCGAGCCTGTGTATTGTACCAACACGGTAATTTTCCAAACACCGAGCCTACGCGTAGCATCAACATGGTGGTTTTCAAAACATCGGGCCTGTGCATGGTATCAACACGGTGGTTTTCCAAACTCCGAGCTAGTGTATGGTATCATCACGGTGGTTTTCTAAACACCGAGCCTGTTCATGTTATCAACATGGTGGTTTTCCAAACATCGAGCGTTTGCATTGTACCAACACGGTAATTTTCCAAACATGGAGACTGTGTATGGTGTCAACACGGAGGATTTCCTAACATCGAGCCTGTTCATGGTATCAACACGGTGGTTTTCCAAACATCGAGAATTTGTATGGAATCAACACGGTGGTTTTACAAACATCGAGCCTGTGCATTGTACCAACACCGTAATTTTCCAAACACCGAGCCTGTGCGTAGTATCAACATGGTGGTATACAAAACATCGAGCCTGTGCATGGTAACAAAAAGGTAGATTTCTAAACACCGAGCAAGTGTGTGGTATCAACACGGTGGTTTTTCAAACATCGAGTTTGTGTATGGTATCAAACCTGTGGTTTTTAAAACACAGCCAGTGCATGGTACCGACACGGTGGTTATCCGAACACCGAGCCTATGCATGGTACCGACAAAGTGGATTTAAAAACTCAGAATTAGTTCATGGTAACAACATTGTGGTTTTCAAAATACCGTGCTCGCACGTGGCACAAAAACAATGGTTTTCATAACACCGAACCTACGCCTGGTACGAACACAGTGGTTTTACAAATACCGAGCCTGTGCATGATACGAACACGGTAGTTTTCCAAACACCGAGCTAGTGTATGGTACCAACACGATGGTTTTCCAATTACCGAGCTAGTGTATGGTACCAACACGGTGGTTTTCCGAACACCAAGCTTATGCATGGTATCAACACGGTGGTTTTAAAAAACACGGTAGTTTTCCAAACACCGAGCCCCTGCATAGTATAAACATGGTGGTTTTCAAAACATCAATCCTATGCATGGTAACAACTCGGTAGTTTTTCAAATACCGAACCCGTTCATGGTACCAAGACGGTATATTTGAAAAAACAGCGAGTGCATGTTACCAACACGGTGTTTTACCCAACACCGATCCAAGGCATGGTACCGACACGATAGTTTTTCCGACCACCAAGCCTATGCATCAGATTTAGTGTATGGTAACAACACGGTGGTTTTCAAAATACCGTGCCTGTGCATGGTACCAGAACAATGGTTTTCATAACACCGAGCCTTCGCATGGTACTAGCACAGTAGTTTTACCAAACACCGAGCCAGGGCATGGTACAAACACGGTGGGATTTCCGAACACCGAGCCTATGCATGGTAATAACACTATAGTTTTCCAACACCGAGCCTGTTCCTGGTGAAAACACGATGGTTTACCACACACCGAGCCTGTGCATTGTACCAACACGGTAATTTTCCAAACACCGAGCCTGTGCGTAGTATCAACATGGTGGTTATCAAAACATCGAGTCTGTGCATGATGACAGCGCGGTAGGTTTCCAAACACCGAGCCTGTGCGTAGTATCAAAACGGTGGTTTACCAAACACAGAGCCTGTGCGTAGTACCAACACGGTAGTTTTCCAAATACTGGTCCTGTTTATGGTAACAATAGGGTGGCTTCAAAACACCGAGCCTGTGAATGATACCAAAACGGTGGTTTTCAAAACGCCGAGCCTGATCATGGTACCAATACTGTGGTTTTTAAAACACTGAGCCTGTGCGAGGTACCAACATGGTGAATTTAAAACACCGAGCCTGTGCATGGTATCAACACCGTGGTTTTCAAAATACTGTGCCTGTGCATGGTACCAGAACAATGTTTTTCATAACACCGAGCCTGTCCACGATACTAACACGGTAAGTTTCAAAACACGGAGCCTGTGCTTGGTATCAAATCTGTAGTTTACAAAACACCGAGCCTGTATGTGGTATCAATACGATGGTCTACAAAATATCGAGCCTGTCCATGGTATCGACAGTGTAGTTTTCATAACAGCGAATATGTGCTTGGTACCAACAGGGCAGTTTTCTAAACACCCAACCCGTTAATGTTCACAACAGAGTATTTTTCAAAACACAGAACCTGTGCATGGTACCAACAGGGTAGTTTTCAAAACACCGTGCCTGTACATGGTTTCAACACGGTGGTTTTCAAAACACCTAGCTCGTTCATGGTATCAACACTATGGTTTACAAAACACCGCGTCTGTGCATGCTACCTGCATGGTAGTTTACAAAACACCGAGCCTGTGCATGACAGCAACACGGAGGTTTTTAATTAACCAAGCCTGTGCAAGTTATCAACACGGTCGTTTTCAAAACACCGAGCATGTCCAATATACCAACACGATGGTTTACTAAACACCGAACCTGTGCATGATATCAGCACGGTGGTTTTCAATACGGAGCCTGTGCATGGTAGCAATACGGTGATTTGTAAAACACCGAGCCTTTACAAATGTACTCATAAAATAGATATCGAGATATGTTACATTTCCTCATTATTGAGAGTTATGACTAAGCCTAAATACATATTATTGCAGCAAATCTATTCGCTCTGTCCTGAGTTCCTTACTGGTTACGCTTATACCTAATACACATTTAAGTCTATAAAGTAGCTCTACGCAACAAAAAAACTATTATATATATATATATATATTATTATATATATATATATATATATATATATTCGGAAGATGTAGTTATTTTTGTTGTGTTGATACCATAGTACAGGATCGTCATTTGTTATGTTTAGTGAGTTAGGTTTGAATTCGCATTGTTGAGGATTTTATGTGAAGTTCATTTCATTACTACTCGAATTAACTCTCGTACGTAAGATTTTGCTATTCACGCGTATCAAATTACTTGACCATATATATATAGTGGATATAGGGCAGATTAACAGCTCCCACGAATATGTCGCCATTAAGCACAAAGCGCTTGTTGATATGGTATTATTCCTTTCGTTTAGGCTGACTTTTGTCCTATTTGAATTAATTTGTTACTAGGTTTACCTGATTTTCGGATTGCGTACCGAAATATTTGAATCCACTGTCATCATGATTTTTGCAGATATTTCGGCCTCCAATTACGGAGGTCTTTTTCAATGCCAAACACATCACACACTTAGTTGACAATCAATATGTCAAGTGGAAATATTAATTTAAACCGCCTCATTTATACTTGTTTTTAGATCTCTTAAGCATAACGTTTTTTTATAAAAATGTTAGGAAAGTGTATGTTAAATTGGTTTGTGTATGTGTCTACATGTATACACTCTTCGCAATGAGGTTACAGTGATATAATGACAATTAATGACAACTCACTAGATAAGCGTACGTCATGCCTGTGTGTATGTGTTCTCGTTTGTTTTGAATTGAGGAGTAATCAGTTAATGCAAGTCTACACTCATCCCAGTGAAATTACAGCGATTTGGCAACATCTGACTATTCACTGGATAAGCGTGTTTGTGTGTATGTGCGTGAGCGTTTACTTAAAACTGAGAGCTAATCTGTTACATAAAATTACAGGTTAGCAATACATAATATCCAACTCGCGTTATTATAGTTAGGTATACTTTATTGCTAAGATCTAGCACATTTTGGCTGATTTTCGTACATTCTTCTGGTCCAAATTGCATTATTAATTTATGTTTATAACTTGTTATATCCTGTGAGCTGATGGTAGGTTCAGAAAGTGCATTTCGAAAATTGTCCGAAGAAAAGTAGTGGAAGAAAAAATGATTTATCTGTAAAAAGGCGTGACAAGTAGTTATTTCAGCTAAATTTTAATACGCAACTTTCTGTTGCGCGATAATTTATAGCACTCGTAGGTCGGTAAAATATTGATTCCTTTACATTTTCAGTAAAACCGATGGGTAGTCGCTTGTCCCATTACTCTGAAGCCATCCGCAATTATTTTTTATAAAATTGTACGTGAACCAACATTTTCCGAATTGTTTCCAAATTTAACAATAATTGATTGCGCGAGTGGTGATAAGAATTCTTTAAATAAAGTTTGCGAGCTTGAAGTAAACACCAATCCCATTGTATTTAACCAGTCGTTACTTCATGCTCGCAAACTTGATTTAAATAATTGTTTCATAATGAAATGCTTATTTTCGGATATATTCTTTGTACCAAATGAACAATCTTTTGACTCGATACATTGTACAAAATAAAAAAAAATTTTTTTGAATATTGTTTAGCTCTAAAATGTATCTTCTAATAATATAAATAAACGGATATTGGTTGCGTGGACTGTGATAACAATTACTAGGATCAAGGTTGCGATCTTGATATAAACACCTGACCCATTAATTACTTACATTTGTCAGTATAAACTAAGAATTGGTTAGTGTAGAAAATGCAATTCATCCGGTAGACCGGTTTCGTCTCTATTGCGAACTTCACGCACTGGACCAAATTTGCCTGTCCGTGGCAAATATTTTTTAGATTTAATTAGCAGACAGCCACATTCTTGCACAAAATAGGTAAATATGTGATTTCATTTATGATTTCCTCTAGGGCTACTACTGCGTAAGGTTATAAATTGGTTCATTCACAATTAGTAGATTTTCTATCTTTGCAAGAAAAAGCGATCTAACAGAATGTGCCAATTATACAACCTGAGATTAGCTCTTAATGATTATTAATATTTCTAAAAGATAAATAATTTAAAATGTATAAACGACAATACAAGTTTCGTGCACAGTGGGTTAATGAAGATTTCTAACCTACAATACACAATAGATCATGTTTCTCAATCAGATCCTGTTTGTCGGAAGTTTCTAGAATATATTTCCTAATTCAAGTATATCTTGCTGGATAGGTCCTGTTTCGATTAAGTTAAAAATATTTCGCATAATGACCTTCAGCAACAAATGCGCTAATCTATCTCTACTACAGTTCTAGTAATAAAATGTTGTCTACTGACAAGGAAGTATTCTACCGGAAGCAGTAGTTCAGCGATTAATATGAGAAGCTTCCTAAAAAAGCTAATAAATCTGAAGTGACCGAGCAGTACAACACAGTATTTTAAGTTTAATTCAAACTGTTACCATGCGAAGAAAACACAGATTTAAACGTTGTATTTGAAATGGACTGATACCCTTTTAGTGACATACAAATGGGCAAACTGTGTAGTCTCCGAAACATGATAAAAATTTCGCTCTATATATATATATATATATATATATATATATATGTGTGTGTGTGCGTGTATGTACACTCGCAAAGTTTTTATGAACTACGCATTGCAAAATCTATCAAATACGGTTGATCTTATTCGTCAATATTTGAAACTTGTCAATAATTGCTGAAATTGCCGTGAGTTGGTGTCAAACTGTCCATAATTTTGTGTAGTTCACAAACTTAATTGGTGCTCCTATACAAAACCATGTGTTTTGGCCAGTCTTTGCTTCAGTTAGGCATAAGCTAGTTTTACTTTCAGAACACTCACGCACGCGCCAGAATATATATATATATATATATATATATATATATATATATATCACTGCGGTATGTTTAAAAGTGCATTATACTAGAGAAGATTTTGTCATTTATGAAATAAAGTCAGCTTTTCCGATTTTTAGTTCAGCTTTATAAAACTCAATCAATGTGTTATGGGAGCTTCACATTGTTCCGGTTTTTTAATGACGACTGCTCATCAAACTATGATGCAAGTTAATGTCTGCTAATATAATCTTCAACTTAAAGTTCTTACTCGTGTGTAGAGGATTTGAGTTATTTAAATTGTAAGTAAAATGCTCACAGCAATTATGGCTTCAACCTAAAGGCATCTAGAAGAAGGTAACCTGGTCTAGCTAAATCATTTTAGTTCCTATGTAATGCAATGTTTTGTTCTACCTACAAGATGTATTATAAACTTTCATAATTATACGAGGCGAAATCCGAAAGAAATGCTTCTGACTTTAGAAGCTGTCGCAATCAATCAGCTTAATCCTTGCTTAAACGTGAAAAAAATTAATTAAAGTTGAAGTAAAACTGGATTGGAATAGAAACATGAGATGGAAATCTCAAAAAGTAACAGATGTGTTGCAAATAAGAACACCTATATATATATATATATATATATATATATATATATATATATATATATATATATATATATATATATATATATATATATTATATATTATATATATGACCTATATATAATTAACACAGTATTCTTATAATTAGGAAAACAACACTAACAAGCGGGGGTGAACGTCACTATACTGGGAATAGCCTAAGGTAATAGTAATAATTGCAATAATGGCTACTCTTAGTTATCAAAACTAATGACAAGATCTCAGACATCACCGCATACTCTAGCGTGATGACCTTACATGCAAACACACTAACACAACACAAACTAAACGCTACACACCACCTACTAGTCAAAACAAGACGCGTAATAACGTCGATTATTACCGATAACATAACCATGACAACCCAATGTATAATATGTATGATTGTATAAGAGATGATTAGTATAATCAATAATTATATTGCCTTATTCTCTTTTATATAAATATATATATATATATATATATATATATATATATATATATATATATATATATATATGTCCAATAGAGCATGTTGGTTACATTGACACAAAAAATACATATACACACAAAAAATAATTTAATCAAGTTATAATGATTCAATTCTATAGGAATTTTCTGCTTAGCATGCTTTCTATAATATTATGAGAGGTAGGGATTGACTAGTTGGTAATAAATGTTTAATTTATTACTTTAAATTTTCCATCGTAGGAAAAGACTGCCTTAGTGCTTGACTGAATAGTTAATGCAATTCGTGGCGCTCCAAACGTAAGAGATTATTTCTGTGACTTTAAATTCAATGTTCTAGGAATTAATTCCTGACCAAAAGTATTATAACTACTACTGAGTAGAGACTTGTGAATAAATCTGGTCTCGTCTGCTTAACAAAAGAAAATTATTTTATAGAAGAATTTATTCAAAAGCCAGATTCTTCTCAGTCATTAATTTTTTTGTGTACTGAATGAAAATAACACTACAGCAAATTCGAGTTTAAATGATTTACCTGCAGAGCAAACGTTATATTCTTTTTCCCCTCGCTCTAACTATAGACAGTTTTCAAATTGAGGTAAAATGACCGGTTGTGAATAGATAGATAAATAACTAAATATATGTGTATGTTTGTACATTCGTGCGTAACTATGTATTTATCCATGTATAGACGCTTATATATATATATATATATATATATATATATATATATATATATATATATATATATATATGTAATGTAAAGGAAAGTGCTTGTGTTCTTGTTTGTGCTGTATGTATGCGAATAATTATACGTGGTTTTATGTATTTGGGACGTAGGTAAGTATATATGTATGCATTTAGTATGTATTTACGTGTATATGCATGTATGTACGTTTGTATGTATGTATATATTTGTTGTGGTATATATATGTATTAAATAATGTATTTATGTATTTATGTATGTATGTAGGTGTGGAGGATGTTTATATGTACGTATATATAATTTTTTTGGTTTTTTGTATGTATGCATGTATGTACGTATGTATGTGTGTATTAGTATTTATGCTTGTTTGAACACTTTTGTTGTGTAGGAATGTACGTTTGGGAAATTGCTTCATGTTTATGTTTTTTTACTTATGTATTTATGCATTTAAACCTGCATATATGAATTTGTACATTTATAATTAAACGAACATTGGTTGCGCTGGTGGTGATAACAATTATTATAATCAAGTTTGCGTTCTTGATATAAGCATCTTACTCATTAATTACTTACATATGTGAGTATAAACTAAGAATTGTATAATGTAGAAAAGGCAATTTATCCAGGAGACCGGTTTCGTCCTTATTGGGAACTCATCACCTAATGTCCAGAATTTGCCACGGACAGGAATCGAACCTCGGCACGTCTGCTTCAGAATCTGGTGCAATAATCACTGAGCCACCTTGCCGCAGAATATGCACAATTTTCAGTCACATACTAACTGATGTAGCTCGGTTAGTTTTTCTATTAAGGGGAGCTCATATGGCTTCTATTTAGACCTAAAATTTCAACTAATCATCCCAAATCTTTCTTTACTGAACAGACCGCACTACATGGGGAAGTGGTATTGAAATGAACATTTGTATAATTAAAGAACATTGGTTGCGCAGGTGGTGATAACAATTATTAGAATCAAGTTTGCGGCCTTGATATAAGCACCTGACCCATTAATTACCTACATATGTCAGTATAAACTAAGAATTGTATAGTGTAGAAAAGGCAATTCATCCAGTAGACCGGTTTCGTCCTTATTGGGAACTCATCATGTACCAGCCAGAATTTGCCGCGGTCAGGGCTCCAACCTGGGCACGTCTGGCCAGTTCGTGATTATTTCCCAAAACGGTCCAAACCGGTCTACTGGATGAACTGCCTTTTCCACACTATACAATGCTTAGTTTATACTGACAAGTGAATATACATAATGCAATGTGTTTATATCAAGATCACAACCTTGATTATAAGTAATTTTTATCACCGCCCTCGCAAACAATGTTTGTTTAATAATATAAATGTTCATTTCAATACCACTTCCGCATATAACGAGGTATCTGTTCGATAATGACAGATTGGGGATGATTAGTTGGAACATTTTGGCTAAATGGACGCTATATAGGCTCTACCTAAAGGAAAGACTCACCAGGACACCTTCGTTAGTATATAACTGAAAACTGTGTGTAGTGTGCGGCTGGGTGACTGAGTGGTTAGAGCCACAGATTCCGAAGCAGACGTGCCCAGGTTCGAAGACTGACCGCAGCAAATTCTGGACAGTACATAATGGGTTCCTAATAAGGAGGAAACCGATCTACTGGATGAATTTCCTTTTCTACGCCATACAATTCTTTGTTTATACTAGCATATGTAAGTAATTAATGGGTCATGTGTTTATATCATCTTGATTCTGATGGTATTTTTACATGAATGTTTTATATTTAAGCAAATTATGAATATATAGTTCATAATTATAACTAGCTAAATGTGACTGGAAATCGCAACCGCACATTCTAAGTAAATTAATTTGCATTCATATGTTTCGCTCTCAAGTCTATTTTTTTAATACTCTTAAGCATTAAGCTTTGTGATCTATGCTCAACATGTAATACGCCTTTTTATTCATTAAATTTATTTGATGTTTTTTACTCTTTTGGTTACCTGCATTCTCTGAAGATTGATTCAGGTAGTTTTAGTTCTAGGCCAGTATGTGAAACATTTTTATTGAAAATTTTAAAGAATAGTTGGATAGCCATTCAATGTGAATACATGAAAGTGAAAAGTAGAAAAAACGATGTATACGAAAAAGATACAGAGAAATTGAATGACGCGGAGAAATAACGTGATTTGGAGAGAAGGCGTGAGTAAGAGAGAGAGATATATATAAAGGCCGAAGGACAAACAAACGTTGGCAGTGAGGCAGAAGTTACGCATCAGACATAACAAGAAGAGTAAATGCACTAAAAATTGGTTAGCTGGCGGGTTAATGTTCGTGACTGCATTGAAATTGTGCAGCCGACATTTCCAGTCAAGTTCAATGTATGCGAGACTGCTAGAGGTGAGAGCCGCATATCTAAATTTGATTTCCATATATATTCAATGCGGTTTGATCCTCGATAGTCAGCTTGCAGTCGTACTCTGATGATGATCATGGAAGGTCGAAACGCGTCAGTGCGTTGCGGCTGGCGGTAGTTTTGTTATGTTGTTCGATGACTGTTTAAATACCATTGAGATTTGTGTTTACTTCAAGCTCGCAAACTTGATTTAAAGAATTGTTGCCACCACCCGCGCAATCAATTATTGTTAAATATCTGGCGGGTTGTTTGTGTCTTAATGAATTTTTATACTGTTGTTGTCGCTGATACTCTTTTCATTGGTGTTCAACTGTTGTTGCGAATGCTAAGTTTAGTTGCCACTACTTTCAGGCGCTGATAAATTTATATTAAATTTATATATATATATATATATATATATATATATATATATATATATATATATTAAAATGAGTGAACTTCAGTGTTTACGAATGCTGCGCAAGTTATGATGCAAAACTGAAAAATAATAAATGTAGCTTACTTATTTAATACTGTTTCCATACTTTTTCTGTTTTATTTTGCGTAGGTATTTACAATAGAATCAGTCTGACAACTTGAGAATTGTTGTTGGACGACAAAAGAGTATTTCATTAATTAAAAATATGCTTTGCTTCTTCGTCGAACTTCTAGGATACTTTTACACCGTTTACTTAGAATAAAACTCGAAATTCTGTGCCTGTAGGTGTTTCAACTTTCCGAACCGGCTATCTTCTTTGAAACCGCCCACAAATACCTGAACAATGTTCATAAACATAATTATTTTTCTACAGGTCTTTATTAAGATTCCTGTTTTTTCTGGAGCGTGAAATTTCTTCGTTATCAGCCTCTATCACATAGTTAAGTGTCAAATTAAATGTAGTTATATAAACATGCATGATATCTCACCTCTCTCTGTGTATATGGTAGTCATGAGCTATTGCGAGCAGCCTGTATTACCTGTGTTTCTAGCATAATTTAATGTTACTTTAACAACTCATACGACAATAACTTGTTTCAGCAGATTTTGATTTAAAATTATTTTGAAAAAAATATTTTTTTGCGCGACAGGATATTGTTCAATAACCTAATCCTTGTTTTTCCAGTCATGGTTACTTTGCTCACTGTCCTCGATTTTAGTTTGTAATTTTTCGCGCTCAATTCCGAGTGCCTGTCTCAACAATTTTTAAAATCTAGGTTACGATTTTAATATACGCGTTAATCACATTACATGTATTCATTTGTCAGTATAAACTAAGCATTGTGTTATGCAGAAAAGAAATTAATACAGTAGACCGGTTTCGTTCTTATTGGGAACTCATCATGTATGTGGCCAGTTCATGAGTCTGTTCAGTAATGAAAGATTGGGGATGGTTAGTTAGAACTTTAGGTTTAAATGGATGCCATATGAGCTCCACGTAGAAAGAGAACAAACACTAACCGAGTTACATTGGTTAGTATATGACTGAAAATTTTGCATATTCTGCGGCAGGGTGGCTCAGTGGTTAGAGCACGAGATTCCGAAGCAGATGTGCCCAGGTTCGAGCCCTATTCGCGGCAAATTCTGGTCAGTACATGATGAGTTCCCAATAAGGATGAAACTGGTCTACTGGATGAATTGCTTTTTCTACACCATACAATTCTTAGTTTATACTGACAAAATGTAAGTACTTAAAGGGGCAGGTGTTCATATCACGCTCCTTATATCAAAAATACACTAATTTCTACACAACCAAATAACAAAGAGTCTAAATTAGATTTTGTTTTATAAATGATTATCGTTCGATTTTTGTCTAATACATAAGTTATACATGAATTCTCGTTTGGACACTGTGTAGGATGGTGGTGTTGAAATTGGTTTATTGTTGAAATAATGAGCTCTGATTTACTAAAGACGAGTAGTGTGTCAACGAAAACCAATTATTGGTAATAATGGGATAGCCATGTTAGCATAAAAGATGTATTTTTAAAACTATGAACCGTCATCACCCGGCGCTCAAATCTTTAAAAAACAAACAAAGTAACCTTAATCAAAGCAGCACGGGTCAGTTAATTATATTTAGTTGTAGAATTTGTTTCCAAGCCAATTAATGCGATAATATTCGCTAAAATGATGATAATAATATAATATCATTGAAATTTAAATTAAGACATGTTGACATTAAATTAAAATAATATAAATTAAATATTAGAAACACATGCAATAAATATCTGATAATTGAAATATATAAAATAATAGAATTATAAAATATACCGTAATAGAAATAGCTAAAGAGTAGATTTAGGGTATTCGTTTTAAACTAAAAGGTACAAATGGAGTGATATCAAACAGTAAATGGACAAAACATTCACAAGAAAAGGCTGTATTCTGGAAAAATAGCATAAAGACTACTCATAGCTAAATTATTACGAAGTTAATATAATGATAATTTGTGTAAATATTTAAGCAAAGTAATAGATAAACGGATGTTTTAAAATGTCATATTATTCAATAATTTTAGGGCGTTTCCTAACCTTTTTTCCAGGTCTCATTTATTCAGATTACATATGAAATCTATCGCGATGAAATCTATGAAGAAAATTATTAGTGCTACGTTAGTTGAAAAAAGTAGGTGCAATAATTTCTACAGCGGTTGCATAACTGTTTTGCGCATTGGCAAAATATTGAGCATTAATATATACATGTTTATACATAAATCTGAATAAAAATATGTCCATATACGATTCATTTATATGGGCTCTGTGTCGGATTGTTTTTTTATTGTACGTGGACTTAAGCTAAGTACGGTTCTAATTAAGATTGGTGACATGGAATGTTAAAATACAATCTAAAATATTGCTTATGTAATGTGCCAATTAAATCGTGCAAACCTTCTTCAATATTATTTTGTTAAATGATCTAGATGTGTATGACGATATGTATTATTCAATTTAATGTGGTAATTATGAAAAAAGATATTTCATTCATTTTCCACGCATACCACATGATTAAAATTAACGAAAGTAATATATTTTCTGTTCTAGAGAACAAATATATATGCCCTTCTATATTAGGTACTGCGCATTCAAATTCTTATTCACATTCATGTAGAATTTTGTACTGTATATTTGTCCAACATTTCTTGGCCATATATATGTAGTGCGTATAGGGCGAATACCGGCACGAAACGCGAGTACAGGTGATGATATCTTCCGTTCATGCTGACTTTGGTTTATCCTTCTAGTACTACTTAAAATAATTTTTTACTATTACTATTTCACAGTTGCATATATATATGAAAGTGTGTAACTGTCATATATTTAATTGAATGATTTCATGACTACCGCGAAACGTAATAAAAGATATCGATCAAGTCCAGAATGTATAGATTTGCTGGAGTAACGGCTGTTCATAAATAGTAGAAATTATCAATTTTGGTAAACTTTAGCATGGATTAAAATCCAATGTGTTGTTACGATGTACCAACTCGGCAACCATAGTGCTGGTACCATGTACATTATCGGTACCATATTCATGGTATCGAGTACTGACACAATAGCCATAGTGTTGATACCTTTTACAGACTCGGTATATATATATATATATATATATATATATATATATATATCTACATATATATATTATATAGTGAGTTGGCTTTAAAGTCGCATTGTCGAAGACTATATGAAATCAGCTTAACTTTTGTAGGTTTACACATTTAAATAGGACATATTACCGTCCTATTTTACCACATTTATCACCCAAATATATAGTGGGTAATGGGCGTAATACCGGCTCCTACTGATGATTCGCCAGTAAGCACGAAACAGTAATGTGCCCGAAATTATACACTCCGTTCATGCTGTCTTTTTTTCCTTCTGGTCATGTTTGAATGATTTTTACACTTGGTGTGCAACAGCTAATGCACAATTGCATGCATACTAGTTCTCTGCCACAAACAGTAGCTAACTGTTATATATATAATGGTATGATTTCATGATTATGCGAAATGGGATAACTGATATTAAACAAGATGAGAGTGGATTTTCTGGAGTAACATGTATTTAGAGCTAGTTGCAATTTTCAATTTGGATGTAATTTATTCAATCTCCTAATCTATTTTCTTTGTGTCATTTAGAGGACTGGTTTTTTGAAAACGATAGTTTTGCTACCTTGCACAGGCTTGGTATATTGAACGCCATTGTGTTCGTAAACGTTTCAGGCCCACAATATGTTAATTTGGTGATTTAGGTGTTGCGAGCCTAGTAACAAATTAGTTCAGTTGTGACCACAAGGATAAACCAAAGGCAGCATGAACGGAAAGTATAATCTCATGCACATTCGTTTCGTGCTTACTGGCGACTCATCAGTAGGAGCCGGTATTACGCCCTTTAACCACTATATATTTGGTAGAAGAATGTGGAATAATAGGACGGTACAATCTCCTAGACGAATGTGTAAACCTGTAATAGTGAAGCTAACATAATCTAAAGTCAACGACAATACGACTTCAATGCTAACTCACACTATATAATATATATACCGAGTCTGTAAAGGATACTAACACTATGGCTATTGTGTTAGTAACTGATACCTTTTTTGAAATCGATGAGTACCGGATACTAACACTATGGTTTCCGAGTCGGTACATGATACCAACCTGATGGATATAAATTTATGCTAAAGTTCACCCAAATTGAGAATTACAACAATTTCCGAACACCTGTTACTCCAGTTAAACCATACACTCTGGCCTTCATCGATATCAGTTATCACATTTCGCGGTAAGCATAACATCATTCAATTCAATATATTACAGTTAAATACTGTTTGTTGCGAAGAACTAATATATATGCAAGTATGTATTAGGTTTTGCGAACATAGTAACAAATTAGTTCAGTTGTGACCAGAAGGTAAAACCAAAGGCAGCATGAACGGAAAGTATAATCTCATGCACATTCGTTTCGTGCTTGCACCGCGAAATGTGATAACTGATATCGATCAAGGCCAGTGTGTATGGATTTACTGGAGTAACAGGTGTTCAGAAATTGTTGTATTTCTCAATTTCGGTGAACTTTAGCATAAATTGATATCCATCAGGTTGGTATCATGTACCGACTCGGTAACCATAGTGTTAGTACCATGTACCTTTTCGGTACAATAATGTTGGTATCGGTTACTAACACAATAGCCATAGTGTTAGTATCCTTTACAGACTCGGTATATATATTATATAGTGTGAGTTAGCGTTGAAGTCGCATTGTCGTTGACTTTAGATTATGTTAGCTTCACTATTACAGGTTTTCACATTCGTCTAGGAGATTGTACCGTCCTATTATTCCACATTCTTCTACAAATATATAGTGGTTAAAGGGCGTAATACCGGCTCCTACTGATGAGTCGCCAGTAAGCACGAAACGAATGTGCATGAGATTATACTTTCCGTTCATGCTGCCTTTGGTTTATCCTTCTGGTCACAACTGAACTAATTTGTTACTTGGGTTCGCAACACCTAATACATACTTGCATATATATTTGTTCTTCGCAACAAACAGTATTTAATTTGGTGATTTTGCTTTGAAGTCACATTGTCGTAGACTTTATATGAATTTAGCTCTTCTATAGGTTGAATTCACGTTAGTGTAGGAAAATATACCGTACAGCTGTCAAACATTTCTTGACTAAATGTATATTTGTATAGAGCGTAGTATCAGCTTCTACTGATGAGTGGATATTAAGCACGAATCGCGTGTGCGCTTGAGATCATACCTTTCGTTTATGTTTAATTTGCTGTATCCTTTTGGTCCTATTTGAACCAATTAGTTACTGGCTACGCAATACCTAATACAATATTGCATATATGTTAATTATCAGAAATAAAAACCGTGTAAATATAATTTACTTAATTGAATGAAGTCATAATTACCACGAAATGTGATAACTGATGTATTAACTTTCTGGAGTCACATTTTATGAGAATTATGTGGTATTCTCAATTTTGGTGTAAAGTCGCCTGTCACTAAATCTTTTCTGTTGGTATCTGGTACGGGCTCAATATTTTAAATCCACTGCGTTGGTATTATGCACGCGATCGGTATTTTGCTACCATGTATAGGCTCGCTTTTTTTGCAAATCATTTTTGATAGTGTGTACGCGTTCGGTATTTTGAATATCCATGTGATCGTACTTTTTGCAGGTTCGGTATATATTATATTTTGCTTTTTTGTGTTAGAAGTAGCATTGTTGAAATCTTATCATAAAGTTAGCTCAAATTCTGCTTGAATGCACATTTGTATAGCGGATTGTACTGACCAAATGTCCTACATTTCTTGACCTATTATATAGTGGGTTTTAGACTTAGTTTGCGTAGTTGTGAAATATTTTCCGTTGGTGCTTGTTTTAAGACGGCAATTCAGATTCCAATATTACCGAAATTTATATATTTAAAACATTATTATTTAGTGTGTTTTCATCGTACATGGTAAATAAAAAAAGAATTTCGGTTAAATCAGAATAATATCGGAATACTTATATTTGGAAATTGGAAGCAATAACTCGTATTCAGTATTATGAAAGGAAGACATACAAACGCGGAAAGAGGTAGAAGCAGAAAATGTTCGAACAGTTACAGGTATTTCATTACGTCAAATTATTATTCAACACCGTGCATGACATTTCTTGTAACATAAATAAGGTATTAACTTATTAATCCACAAAACTTCACAGATTTCCGACTCGTTTCTGTTTTGAATTTAGCAAGTAAGTTAATTCAAAACAAAGTATCTATATGTTTCAGAAGAATATACTTTAGCTGAGTAGATTTAATCTTGGAGCTGTCATTATTGCATTTTTTTATTGTTGCTGCTTTTTGTAAATACACCAATTTCTTTTGGGCTGTTGAAATATCAACAGTTTTAAAGTCGCGGTGTTTGTGTTGTATTGAATAAACCTTAATTTATGTAAATGCGTTGTTTGGGCGTTTATCGCTAGAAGAAAGTAGCTCATCGATCGAAATGATGTTTAATTAATTCGTGCTCACTCACTGTGGGTATGGGTCACAATTCTATAACTAGCTTGAAAGGTCAAAATGGGCGTTTTTTAACTTCATGACATATTTTAAAGTTTTTTCATAACAAACGCCCGGAATACAATTAAATACTGTTTGTGGCGGAGAACTAATGGCATGAAATAGTTTTTTATTTTCTGGTAACCTAAAAAAATGGTTCGATTAAAACAGGCTGGGTAACCGTACACAGTATGAAAGATATACTCATTCGCTTCTGTTCGTGCACCCGGCGACCATCAGTAGTAGCCGATATTACGCCCTCTACCCAAATATGTAGTGATTAAAGGGCGTAATATATAAATGTTCATTTCAATACCACTTCCTCGTATCTTAGTGGTGTCTGTTCATAATGATGATTTAGTATGTCTTGTTAGAATCTTGGGTTCAATGGATACTGTTAAGTGAGCTCCTTATAGGAAATCTACTACACTGTTATATATGACTGAAAATTGTGTATCATCTGCAGCAAGGTGGCTCGAGGAGGAAGGCTCGATTCTGAAGCAGACGTGCCCAGGTTCGAGCCATATATCCGCGGCAAATTCTGGCCAGTACATACAGAGTTCCAAGGACGAAACTGATTCAATGATGAATTGCATTTTCTACACTATACAATTCTTCTTAATTTATACCGAATACAGGTACTTATAGGAAAGTTTGTATCAAGGTTGCAACCTTGATTCTTGTAAATGTCATGACCGCCCGCGCAACCAATGTTCGTTTAAATAAATGAAAGTTGTTCGAATCCGCGTTAATTTTAAAGAACATGCTTCAGCCTTGTGATGGCTATTTATCTAATTAGAAGAACCACGCTATAACGAATGTTTAAAAACTTGATTCCCGTAAACAGTCTAGATAAATTTAAACTTTCATATGGATAATTCAAGTATGCCCAGACATGATTTAATTCCAGGCCCAGCTCCCAATTCTCTTGTTTTGTTTAACCGATTTAAAAATTTATTTCGCAATAAATATTTTGAATATTTTTACCAAACATTTATTCTCGCGATCATTTATTAATGAAACGCTGATATTAGCCTAAAGCAGACAAAAATCCAAAAGAGCCCAAGTTTGTGGCAAATTTTAGCTTTGCTTCTACATCTGTCAAAGTCCAGACAAGGCAGTCAAGGTAAACTAAGCATCGTATAATGTAGAAAAGACAATTCCTCATTGGTAACGCATCACGTTCTGTCCAGAATTTACCGCGAGCAAGGATCGAACCTGGGCACGTCTGCTTCGGAATCTGCTGTTTAAACCATCGGGTTGCTCTATTGTATACTATACCAGTTATATAATAAAGAATATTTCTTAATTGGTCTTTTCTCGATATCTGGTCATCTCTTAGAAATAAATTTCATAATTAAATCACCCAAATCTGTTACTATAGAACAACCACCACCCTTCTTAGACGGTTTTGATCAATACTTTTATAAAATTGAATGAACGTTAGTTGAGCGGGCGAAGATGAATTATGCACACACACACACACACACATATATATATATATATATATATATATATATATATATTTATCTGGATGAAATAAGCATTGTATAATGTGTAGATGCAAGGTAGTTCAATTAGACTTACGTCCCTAGTGAACTCTTCACGTACTGTCCAGAATTTGCCTCTAAAAGAAATCGAATCTAGGCATATCTGCTTCTAGAAAATGTTATAAAGAATTCCCACTATGTACGAAACCAGTCAACTGGATGAACTGCCACATGGTAATTCTTTGGTTTATACTGACAAATGTATGAATGGTACTATGTTTTCTGCATTATGACTGAAAACATGATTAAATGACTTTTATTATAATCATACGTGTCTGATATAAAACACCTGACCTATTAATTACTTACATAGGCTGTATAAACTCAAGAACTGTAGTGTAGAAAAGGCAATTCATCCAGTAGACCGGTTTCGTCCTTATTGGGAGCTCATCATGTACTATTGAATTCGCTTTGCCAGACTTTGAACCTGGCCACGTCTGCTTCTAAATCTGGTGCTCTAACCACTGAGCTTATCCTTCTGCAAGGTCAACACCACATTGCACACAATTTTCAGTTACGCTACTAACTAATGTAATTCTCACAAGTGTTTATTTTCCTTTGTATGGAGCTCATATGGCATCCATTTAGACCCAAAGTTTCAACTAACCATCCCCAATCTGTCATTTGAATTAATAACTTGTTTTCACGGCTTGCGCAACTATTGTTACTTTATAGACAGTCAAGTGTTCACTTTGCGCATGTCGATAATTATTTTATTACAATAGTTAATTTTCTGTTGATTCTCATTATTTTGCGAAACAGTTTATTTTGATAACCCGATTCGGCGAACTAAAAAACTGACAAAGTTTTTTTTGTGTGCGTATAGGCTATCGATTTTAGCAATAATTCGGCATAGTTAGTGAAGCCAAGTTTTGAAGCTGATGAGTTCTTTTAGTAAAAATGAACTACAAAGGAGAATAAAGACAGAAAGAGTGACAAAGAACAATAAACATATAAAGATAGGATGATAGCCAGAGAGGGGAAAAGATTAAAAAATACCATTAAAACTGAAACAATTTGTGTGAGAGAGAGAGGGAGAGAAGGAACGTGAGAGATAAACAGGAAATGCTTCATTATGCAACTTTATGCATAAAACACAATAGAATATCAAAAAACCCCGCAAGGCCTTTAAGTTTGACAATTTTGTTACATAAGGCCATTGACAAAAATACAATAGAGTTAATTTAGCCGTCTTGCATATTTTTTTGTGACTCACTTTTTGTCATATTTTTGCGCAGCACAGTGTAAAGTGTTAAGATTAACGAGTAAAAAGCACCAATGCGTATCTTTCATACACCGCATTAAAAACAATGCCTTTAATTAAACGAACATTGGTTGCGCGGGTGGTGATAACAATTATTATAATCAAGGTTGCGGTCTTGATATAAACACCTGACCCATTAATTACTTACATATGTCAGTATAAACTAAGAATTGTATAGTGTAGAAAAGGCAATTCATCCAGTAGACCGGTTTCGTCCTTATTGGGAACTCATCAAGTACTGGCCAGAATTTGCCGCGGACAGGATACGAACCTGGGCACGTCTGCTTCGGAATCTGGTGCTCTAACCACTGAGCTATCCTGCCGCACACTACAATTTTCAGTTATATACTAACTAATGTAACTTGGTTAGTCAATTTTTCCTTTAGGTGGAGCTCATATGGCATCCATTTATACCCAAAGTTCCAACTAACCATGCCCAATCTGTCATTACTGAATAGACACCACATTACATGGGGAAGTGGTATTGAAATGAACATTTATATAATTAAACGAACATTGGTTGCGCGGGGGGTGATAACAATTATTATAATCAAGGTTGCGGTCTTGATATAAACACCTGACCCATTAATTACTTACATATGTCGGTATAAACTAAGAATTGTATAGTGTAGAAAAGGCAATTCATCCAGTAGACCGGTTTCGTCCTTATTGGGAACTCATCAAGTACTGGCCAGAATTTGCGCGGACAGGATACGAACCTGGGCACGTCTGCTTCGGAATCTGGTGCTCTAACCACTGAGCTATCCTGCCGCACACTACACTACACACAATTTTCATACAGATACTGAATAATGTAACTTGGTTAGTTAATTTTTCCTTGTGGAGCTCAGTAGAATTATTTAGACCCAAAGTTCCAATTAACCATACCATCCTGTCATTACTGAACAGACACCACATACCATAAAAGGGTATTGAAATGAACATTTATATAATTAAACGAACATTTTCGGTTGCGCGGGTAGAGAATAATTATTATAATCAAGGTTGCGGTCTTTGATATAAACACCTGACCCATTAATTTTTAACAGTAGTCAGTATAAATCAAGAATTGTATAGTAGAAAAGGGCAATTCATCCAGTAGACCCGGTTTCGTCCTTATTGGGAACTCATCAGTACTGGGCCAGACTTGCCGCGGACAGGATATGAACCTGGGCACGTCTGTTTCGGAATCTGGTGCCTGCAACCACTGAGCTTATTCCGCTGCACACTCACTACACAATTTTCAGTTATTACCAACCAATGTAACTTGGTTAATTTTCCCTTTTGGTGGAGCTTTCCAAGGCGGCATCCATTTAGACCAGTTCCAACTAACCATGCTCAATCTGGTTATTATCAATATCTATACCATGGGGAAGTGGTATTGAAATGAAATATTTATATAATTAAACGAACATTGGTTGTGGTGCTGAGAACAATTATTATAATCAAGGTTGGTGGTCTTTGATATAAAAACACCTGACCCATTAATTACTTACATATGTCAGTATAAACTAAGAATTGTATAGTGTAGAAAGTTTATTGGCAGATCAGGCCACACAAGTGCAAAAATACAGCTGCTCCTGCTGTAATTCGCATTTTGATTTAATTTTGCTATTTAGAATCTTGGCGAAATCAACTATGTAGACTCACTTTTCACCGCGATTTTCAGCAGGAGAACGAACGTTAAGATATTATATTTATGATTTTGAATGAAATTGATTTTATTAAAAACAAACACAAATAAATCGATATACATATATATATATATATATATATATATATATATATATATATATATACACAGTATTTTATATGTAGAAAATGAACATTAATGACAAAGTGGATAATGTCTGATTTATTTTGAGACTACTAAACTTCACTGTACAATCTTTAATTTATATGCATCCTTGGTTTTCATTTGATTATGTAAGTGAAAGATGTGACTCGGTTTTACATCTATTTATTGTTTTGACTGTTTAGTGTGTATGCGTATTTGTCTGTGTGTGTGATTGTGTCATGTAAAGGTATTTCTCGCTGTATTGCAATGTGATGTCTGGGATCTTGTCATTCTTTTATTTATGAAATGAGAGTTAGCCAACTGTTCGCATTGTTGGCTGTTACGTGTAAGAATGTTATTTTCCCGAGTGTAGTCTTTCGTTTACCCTTGTTCCTCAATTTTGCTGTCAACTTGGTAACAGCGCAGGTGCGGATTGCAGTGTTGAATGCTCATATTGTTTCGAAATTTCTGTTTCCGTATGTGCAGCTGTTTTTTCCCTTCAGTTTGTTGCCAATCCGATCGAATTAAACGACCATTGGTTGCGCGGGCGGTGATAACAATTACATTTTAATCAAGGTTGTGAACTTGATATAAACACCTGATCCATTATGTACAAACTCTCATCAATATAAACTAAGTAATTTATAGTGTGGTTAAGGCAATTAATCTAGTAGACCGGTTTCGTTCGCAGAAAATTCTGGACAGTACATGATGAGTTCCCAATTAGGACGAAAACGGTCTACTGGATGAATTGCCTTTACAATACTATAAAATCCAAATTTATGTACATAATTGGTCAGGTGTTTATATCAAGTTCGCAATTTTTATTAAAATATAATCCAATAGAATGTTTGTTGAGTCTGGTCGAGGGGTATTCGGTCTTGCCTGGATGCTATTAAATAGTTATTGGGTTTGTGATTTGTGGCCAGTGGATTAGAATAGTATGTTGATAAAACTTTCGAATACTTAGGCCAGGTGTTTGTTGTTTTATATAAAAGGCTTCATGAATATACAATTTCTTTGATTTTCCGAGTTATGTTTTTACAATGTGTTGTGCAATTGCAGACGTGTATTCACCATTTGATTTGAAACAGGCGTTTAAGTTTCGATGCAATCTCAATATTCTCTGTCTTTCTCTCCAGACGTAGCATTTATAATAATTACTAAATGCAATAACAAAAGGGATATAGCCACTTACGAAGCTTTGTTGATAAACAAATTGCAGCTGTATTTATGCAAGCAGAAGAAGCGTGTTCAATCATTGAACTTGAACTGGAGTTGACGCACACAATTGATTTGCATGGTTAGTTGGAACTTTGGGTCTAAATGGATGCCATATGAGCTCCACCTAAAGGAAAAATTGACTAACTAAGTTACATTAGTTAGTATAAAACTGAAAATTGTGTGTAGTGTAGTGTGCGGCAGGATAGCTCAGTGGTTAGAGCACCAGATTCTGAAGCAGACATGCCCAGGTTCGTATCCTGTCCGCGGCAAACTCTGGCCAGTACTTGATGAGTTCCCAATAAGGACGAAACCGGTCTACTGGATGAATTGCCTTTTCTACTCTATACAATTCTTAGTTTATACTGACATATGTAAGTAATTAATGGGTCAGGTGTTTATATCAAGACCGCAACCTTGGTTATAATAATTGATTTGTTATCCCTTTATTTCACACTCTCCATGTTTACATATTTCTATCTTGTTTTGCCTTTCAGTTTATATTTAAAGAGATGTTCATTTGTATAAACTTGAGAAGATAATACGAAAGAAGAGGTTCTTGTTTCTGTTAAAACTTCTTTTTATTTATGCACATGGAAAGGTAATATGAATTTTATTAAGGCACGCATTTCAAAAGAATATATTAAGTTATTATGATCATGAAACTTCAATTTAAAAATCACTTCCACAGTGGCACTGAATCTGTTCTATAATGAAAGATCGATGGTGGTCAAAGTGTACTTTAAGTCGAAAGTGATAAAAACGTGGCTCCATCTGAAGGAAAAATTGACCAAGCAGCATTTTTGGTATATAGCTGGAAATTCTATTTAGTTTGCAGCTTGGGTGGCGCATTAGATAACAGTTAGACTCTGTAGCGAATATATTCCATCGTGGAAATTATGACAGGTACTTGATAAATGCCTAAAAAAGACTAAATTTGTCCAGTTTATGATTTCTTACTTACATATTATGAAAGTTATATATATATATATATATATATATATATATATATATATATATATATATATATATATATATATATATATATATATATAAACAAACAAATCATGCAATGTTATTTTGATTGGATTTATTTTTAACATATGTGCTTATACATAACTTAATTAATGCATCTTACTCGTGTTCCGGGATTTATTCTTGTGTAAATATTTAATGTACGCCACTGAACTGAAAAATTATCTGGTGGGGAGAGTTGTGTGTGCGTGTTTGTGCGCGGAGAGAAAGATATAAAAAGACGAGATGACATTTTAGGACTTGGAAATTAAAGCAGGCTTTGTACCTGTGATTAGGCTATATCTGCCTCTCAACGTTCTACCTCACACCGTCAATAAAAATAGAATGTAATGGTGTGCAGCTTGGCTGAATTTAAATCATGGGCATTATCATTTCCTTTTTTGACTTGCTTTAATTTTCTCTATTGTTATTGTATATATTTAAATACATTTTATTCATATGGAGAGTGTAATTCTTATTGGTTTTGTACTAATTAGAACTTGCAATTAATAATTAATTGAGCATCACATTAACTTCAGACCATTTGGTTCTTATTTCTGTTCTCACGACGACTAGCACTTCGAGCGTGGTGGTTGATGGGAGCTTTATTTTCAGCATAAGTTTTCAAATATATTGAACTTAATGTGTTTCAATTGTTTAATTAATTACTTTTTACAAGTGCATTGACATCTAGAAACTAGTTATGCTAGGTACTTAAATTTGAGAATGGCGTATTCTCTTTTTGGTAGGAAAAATTCCCTTTTTGTATCAAGGTAATTAGTTTGTTACTGTTTTTTATTTTTAACATATTTATTCATCCACTTCAGCGAAACGAACAGTAAATGGCGTACTAATGATGCATTCCTCGTGGCGTACCATATAACAATTTAATTCAAGTAGAACAAGAGGCATACAGTTAAATCAGCATGAATGAAAGTTATAATCTCATGTACACATGCGTTTCGTTCTTGATGATGACTCATCAACAGGAGCCAAAACTATGCCCAAAATCGACTATCTTTGATGAAGAAATATGGACAAGTTGAACGGTTTGTAGCTTGTATACGTGTGTATTTAAGAAGTAATATACTTACTATGTATGTATATATATATATATATAGTATATATATATATATATATATATATATATATATATATATAGTCTCACCGAAATTAACGATACACCTGGTCTCTGATCGATACTTCAGTTACTACTTCGCGGTGCACGAAACGAATGTGCATGAGATTATACTTTCCGTTCATGCTGCCTTTCGTTTATCCTTCTGGTCACAACTGAACTAATTTGTTACTAGGTTCGCAACACCAAATACATACTTGCAAATCTTCTATATTTATGTTTTAGCGCAGTAATGGATCAACGTTTGGGTTGAACCCTCGAGGATTAAGTTGGAAGTCATACAACAAAAATCGTCATCGAAGTATGTATAACATATTTGGTACATTAAAGGGAAATATAATTAGAGGGTAACTATAATAGACGTTTAGCTAATTGTTTATACCAAATGACGCCAATAACAAAGCAACTAGATAGACATGCCTGCGCATTGAAATAACCACAGGTAAACATCAATAAGCTAATAATTATTTGATCCATACATATTTCGTTGTATATTTTTTTTATCTTAGTAGGCTAAATTTTTTTAATTATAGCCTTATTTTATTTTATTCAGAATGTCTTCTCGAAGGAAGACAGTTTGACTTTCGCTAGATTATCACATCACGTTGTCTTTATTAACGCATATTCACAAATCGAAAAAAATTGTTGTCCAACTGTAAGTTTAAAAAAATTGTTTTAAGCACATTCAAATGACTGTTATTTTATACAAGGAAAGGCTACCAAATGCTAAAAATTAGGACAATCAATTACATTGCAAAAATATTTTTCCATTTAATTTAGACCGAATACGTACTTACTGAGTGAGCTTTTTCGATCGGACAGGCCACAGGCGGAAAACGAGATTGTATGGAATGCCTATCGATCGTTACTGTTGGTTACCTTGCGCCCACCTACGCACTACAATGTTTCTGAATTTTTCGAAGAGTTGTCCATCAACGCCAAAAGGCACTACAACTTTAACATTTATAGCGATGTGGTAAGTGATAACCGAGAGTTTTACTAAGCTCACATACAAATATATGATAAATATCTGATATTATTAACCCGATACATTAATCTGAAAAAGCATGAACTTTTTAGGCACTCAAAGCAGTGAAAGCTAAAGGGTGTTGCATAAGCTTTCGCCAACCAAAGACGCCATCCCCCTGTCTCGTGATTTACGTGTTTGAGCACCACATTTGAGGTGTAGCAGGCAGTATCCTCCGAGTCCATTTTTTAGTTGGATATTAAAGTTATACATTATTGCGCGAGTAGCGGTTTTACTTTAATCGATCGTGCAGCATTGCGCTATCGCCGTCTGCTACACTTATCAATACGTTGCCAATTTTATTTGCCTCAACTATTTATTCAGTTTTATATTTGACTTCGTTAGAGCGTAATTTCGGGAAAATGAATAGCTTTTCAGGCCGTGCGACTCGAAATTTGTTTTTGACTGCGGCAGTTTCCCGAACACTTGTGTACGACTTTGACAAATCATTTTTGTCGAATTTAAGCTACGTTGTGATTGGATAAACAATAACTGATGTATAATTACACGTGTACGAGTTTTTCTGAGAAGTGGCTGAAGCTGTGCTATTTTAATCTATAATGACGTCGGCAACTACGCTTTTTTGATTGCCTATTAGGTTCATTCTGAAAATGGGAAACAGATTAATGTCATTGCTGAAAGCTAAACGACAATCTCGTTGGTAGCATTGCATCTCGAATCATAATTTCTGATTTAAACGCTAAGTTGCATAGTCCATGGGATGGCATTGTCTCAATATTATTTCGCCAATTATTCTGCATTTTCACGTGTTGAAATTCAACCAAAAATGACTGAACAGCTGAAGTAACTGTGATCATCAAGAAAGGCAGAAATCCCTTTTGTAGTTCCTAACGTATCACCAGTTAAAAAAATATTGGGTCGATATTAATCCTAAGTCCTCAATCTGGATTGAAATCATAGTTAAATATACTGGAATTATTAGCAGAAGATTTAAAATTAATGCATTGTTATATATAAGGTATATATTATTCTTCCGTGTAGATTTTAAACTGTCTGTATTTAAATATGAATATTTCTCAGATCAATTGAGTTCTCACATGGTTTGGTTTCTCTCTCTCTCTGTCTGTCTGTCTGTCTGTCTCTCTCTGTCTCTCTCTACCTCTCTCTGTAATATTAAATTTTCGTTATTTGCGTTCATTTGAAGTACCTGTGCCTAATGTTGCTCCGTCAATATTTTAGGAAAAATTTCTTTTTAAAATACGAGTCTGTATTTCTTTGATTTGAGCAATTTTTATTAACGTTTCATGATATTTATTGTCTATTATTTAAATGGCGTCATTAAACAATATGCTACTTAGTATATAACTAGTAAATACGTTAATTTGAAAGTCAAGAATGACTAAAGGAAAAGTGTGTTCCACTGATGAACAGCTTTGCTAGAATTTGATAAGCTCGAATTGAAAATTACTGCGAACTTGCGCATTATTTTATCTAAATAAAAAGTGCAAGGCGAACCACAATTCTGAAAAATGTTTCCACATTTTTCTAATTTATTTAATAAATAGCTAACATCTTTTAACTGATTATTTAATATTTCTGAGAATTGTTCGGAATTTTATCATGAGACTAGAAATTAATATTTCAGATACACATTTTAACGTGTACGTGTCATAGAAAGGTGATTGTAACTAAGCTTTAAAAAAGTCAATTAGTTACAGTTCATTTCACGAGAAGAACAATTTGTTCGCAATTACATTTCAATTCTCTCATTCCTATTTATCAGCTTGACGTTTTCACCGCTTTAAAATAATCACATGTATTTACGTAATTATCTGTTTTATGCAATGATTTATTGCGCAGGTGGCCATAACTCTTTTTTGATGAACACGTATGCGGAGTTGAGAAACATCAATTCGTTATTTTAACACATACGTACTTTAGTATGGAAAAATGGTTATAATTCCACATTCTGATGCATTCCAATATTCATCTGTCATCAATGAAACTAAAGTGAAAACTGAACAATCTGAATTAAACAACATAAAATATTTAAATGAAATGAAATACTGCTCCCACTCCAAACGTCTGAGCATATTTATGTTATGTGTATTATGCAAATTACGAATAGTTGGCGATTTCCTTTCTCTATTGACCCGGTTTTCTTCATGCTCTGATGATTGTATTACCTGTGACCTTCAGGGGATTTGCCAATGAGTACGAATGGTTCAATAAATTTCGTGACTGCAGTCGGGAAAGTGCTATAAAATAGATAAACACCACTGTTGAATATTTTACACGCCTATAGTGAGGGCTGTTTAAATGATGCTATCCAGACTACATGGAAAGTGTGCTAATGATATTTTAGTCTCATGAGACTGCTTTAATTGATGACTGAAGCTTATCGTTTCGAAACAGTATACAAACCAGGTTGGGTGGATACGTATAACTGGCACTGGTCTAATAAGGAATGCTATTTACTTTTGGAAGAAAAATATGTAAAAGGCAAAATTGATGTATTTAACAATAATGTAAAAGAAAATTGTTTCGAAATTAGAATTTATTTAATAAAAATATATTAATATTGTTTCAAGTATGATATGACAGAAGCAGGGTTCTATGACGGTGTTCTGATGTACACTCATGCTGTGGAGGAATTGGTTAGACGGGGTGTACCTATAGACAAAGCATCCGATATACACAGTGCATTGGCGAACATCAACATTTTGGGTGAGTAAAAGTTTGAACTAACAGCAAGACAAATCAAATTTTGTTAAAGACGTATTGTACAAATTTATTGCCAACGTAGCAAGCAGGTTTGAGATTGCGTTTGTCATTTATTGTGTATGGCTAATTACCTGGCAATCAGTTCATTTAAAATGTTAGCGTTACGCAAACGTCCGCATTAACCGATTTGTGGAACCTGTTGTCTGTTAGTGACTAGGTACAATAGGCTTCTAACTTCAGAGTTCACTGGACTGAATATCTCATCGTAGCATTCTAACTAGGTGATAATGTGGCGAATTTTGCAGTCGTCTATTAAATGATGCGAGCTGTGATCTGCATAATGCATCGGAATTAAGAAAAATTATTCAGGATCTCTTTGAGGACAGTATACAAAAAGAAATTTAAAAATAGGCAAATGAAATTTGTGTTCTAACAAAGGCATTTGTACGGCTGACCTGCTTGAGGTCAACGCTATACCACATTTTTGTTGTTTAACGATTCCGGCAGTTTAGCATTGCTGTCAGGCGTAAGTGCATTCATATCGCGAAAGAAAAATATACTTTTTTAGTAAAATAGACAATGTCTTGTAAAAACAGGTTTTTGTGTACTAGAAAATATTTCCATGTCTTATAATGATAAGGTAACGATCAGCTTCAATATATTCGGCAGCTTTCATATTTCCTGTCTAATATGTGAGTAAAGTTCAGACAAACTCGACATCAACAAAACTATTTATGTTCTGAGAGGTATCAAGCTTGCTTTATGCGAAACGTTTCCCGCGTAAAACAACGCATGGGATCAATGCTTGTTATTGCGTCAAGAAATCTTGAAGAACAAACGTACGCGATGGTTTCGCGTTATTAGTGTCACCAAATTACATAAATTGATCGAGCAACGTAAACAATAAGAAATGTATCATTAGGGGCAAGTAACACGAATGATTTAGAGCTGTCGATAAACATGCTGCAGTTCGGATGTTTTTTGGATGATTCCGCAGTGCGAGCGTCACATTTAGAGCTTCCACGAGTTACTTTCGTGGTTCGTCGCTTTGCATTATTAGTTTCGTAAAGATCCGTTTGATCATCATTTCGAAGTACGCAACGAGTTTGTCTGCGTGTTGTTTGGGTGCTGATTCGTCCGTTTCCTCCGAAGGCTTCCACATCGTCCATGATAAACACTGGAAATGGAAATGAGCTACGATCTAACCTTCGGTGACTGGCTACGTTGCGTAACGGCATATCCCGTTCCATCATCAGGCCTCTATTCACAAACACTGTCAAAATACCCAAAATAGCAGATTTAAGCAAATTTTGCAATCCAATTTATGCAAGCGTAAAAGGTATCCCATATTGGAGGTTATGCATCAACAGGATTTGGTGATTCGTATATGCACACTCTATCCTCATATCATGTTATTGTTTGATTCTATTTCCGAAATTCTAAACAAAATCAAACAACGTTTTCGAGATAACGAGACTGTACAGGGTAAAAACCCTGGTTTTCAGAACAACTAGCGGCCACAATTGCGGCTGTGTCTGCGGTATAAATGGAGTCCCGATTCAAAAGCAAATGTACCTCGGTTCGTGTCTAGTCCACCACTAAGCTTTGACATTACTTGACGATTTCCCATCAAGTGCGAAATCGGTCTATTGTATGAATTTCCTTTGCTGGCTAATGCAATATTTGGTTTAAACTGACAAATGTATATACCTAATGGGTCAGGTTTTTATATCAAGATCGCAACTTTGATTTAGATGTTTGTTATTACCGCTCGTGCAACCAATGTTCGTTTAATTATATAAATGCTTGTAGTCCATTGACCAGTAGAAAGTTTAGAATCCCACTATTAAACTAATCCTTATCCAATATAGTTAATCATTTACTGGAGCTAGTTGCAGATTCTGATTCGTGCCATCATCTTTACTACCATTATTTAATGCTTTGTTCCTAATCGAACCTAACGATTTTCCACCACTGTTTCCTTCACAATATCAACTTTGCAATATATTTTCT
>JAQBSW010008233.1:0-35440 GCA_029291075.1 Eudiplozoon nipponicum | reverse complement strand
ATGACATCATTCAATTCAATATATTACAGTTAAATACTGTTTGTTGCGAAGAACTAATATATATGCAAGTATGTATTAGGTTTTGCGAACCTAGTAACAAATTAGTTCAGTTGTGACCAGAAGGATAAACCAAAGGCAGCATGAACGGAAAGTATAATCTCATGCACATTCGTTTCGTGCTTACTGGCGACTCATCAGTAGGAGCCGGTATTACGCCCTTTAACCACTATATATTTGGTAGAAGAATGTGGAATAATAGGACGGTACAATCTCCTAGACGAATGTGTAAACCTGTAATAGTGAAGCTAACATAATCTAAAGTCAACGACAATACGACTTCAATGCTAACTCACACTATATAATATATATACCGAGTCTGTAAAGGATACTAACACTATGGCTATTGTGTTAGTAACTGATACCTTTTTGAAATCGATGAGTACCGGATACTAACACTATGGTTTCCGAGTCGGTACATGATACCAACCTGATGGATATAAATTTATGCTAAAGTTCACCCAAATTGAGAATTACAACAATTTCCGAACACCTGTTACTCCAGTTAAACCATACACTCTGGCCTTCATCGATATCAGTTATCACATTTCGCGGTAAGCATGACATCATTCAATTCAATATATTACAGTTAAATACTGTTTGTTGCGAAGAACTAATATATATGCAAGTATGTATTAGGTTTTGCGAACCTAGTAACAAATTAGTTCAGTTGTGACCAGAAGGATAAACCAAAGGCAGCATGAACGGAAAGTATAATCTCATGCACATTCGTTTCGTGCTTACTGGCGACTCATCAGTAGGAGCCGGTATTACGCCCTTTAACCACTATATATTTGGTAGAAGAATGTGGAATAATAGGACGGTACAATCTCCTAGACGAATGTGTAAACCTGTAATAGTGAAGCTAACATAATCTAAAGTCAACGACAATACGACTTCAATGCTAACTCACACTATATAATATATATACCGAGTCTGTAAAGGATACTAACACTATGGCCATTGTGTTAGTAACTGATACCTTTTTTGAAATCGATGAGTACCGGATACTAACACTATGGTTTCCGAGTCGGTACATGATACCAACCTGATGGATATAAATTTATGCTAAAGTTCACCCAAATTGAGAATTACAACAATTTCCGAACACCTGTTACTCCAGTTAAACCATACACTCTGGCCTTCATCGATATCAGTTATCACATTTCGCGGTAAGCATGACATCATTCAATTCAATATATTACAGTTAAATACTGTTTGTTGCGAAGAACTAATATATATGCAAGTATGTATTAGGTTTTGCGAACCTAGTAACAAATTAGTTCAGTTGTGACCAGAAGGATAAACCAAAGGCAGCATGAACGGAAAGTATAATCTCATGCACATTCGTTTCGTGCTTACTGGCGACTCATCAGTAGGAGCCGGTATTACGCCCTTTAACCACTATATATTTGGTAGAAGAATGTGGAATAATAGGACGGTACAATCTCCTAGACGAATGTGTAAACCTGTAATAGTGAAGCTAACATAATCTGAAGTCAACGACAATACGACTTCAATGCTAACTCACACTATATAATATATATACCGAGTCTGTAAAGGATACTAACACTATGGCCATTGTGTTAGTAACTGATACCTTTTTTGAAATCGATGAGTACCGGATACTAACACTATGGTTTCCGAGTCGGTACATGATACCAACCTGATGGATATAAATTTATGCTAAAGTTCACCCAAATTGAGAATTACAACAATTTCCGAACACCTGTTACTCCAGTTAAACCATACACTCTGGCCTTCATCGATATCAGTTATCACATTTCGCGGTAAGCATGACATCATTCAATTCAATATATTACAGTTAAATACTGTTTGTTGCGAAGAACTAATATATATGCAAGTATGTATTAGGTTTTGCGAACCTAGTAACAAATTAGTTCAGTTGTGACCAGAAGGATAAACCAAAGGCAGCATGAACGGAAAGTATAATCTCATGCACATTCGTTTCGTGCTTACTGGCGACTCATCAGTAGGAGCCGGTATTACGCCCTTTAACCACTATATATTTGGTAGAAGAATGTGGAATAATAGGACGGTACAATCTCCTAGACGAATGTGTAAACCTGTAATAGTGAAGCTAACATAATCTAAAGTCAACGACAATACGACTTCAATGCTAACTCACACTATATAATATATATACCGAGTCTGTAAAGGATACTAACACTATGGCCATTGTGTTAGTAACTGATACCTTTTGAAATCGATGAGTACCGGATACTAACACTGTGGTTTCCGAGTCGGTACATGATACCAACCTGATGGATATAAATTTATGCTAAAGTTCACCCAAATTGAGAATTACAACAATTTCCGAACACCTGTTACTCCAGTTAAACCATACACTCTGGCCTTCATCGATATCAGTTATCACATTTCGCGGTAAGCATGACATCATTCAATTCAATATATTACAGTTAAATACTGTTTGTTGCGAAGAACTAATATATATGCAAGTATGTATTGGGTTTTGCGAACCTAGTAACAAATTAGTTCAGTTGTGACCAGAAGGATAAACCAAAGGCAGCATGAACGGAAAGTATAATCTCATGCACATTCGTTTCGTGCTTACTGGCGACTCATCAGTAGGAGCCGGTATTACGCCCTTTAACCACTATATATATTTGGTAGAAGAATGTGGAATAATAGGACGGTACAATCTCCTAGACGAATGTGTAAACCTGTAATAGTGAAGCTAACATAATCTGAAGTCAACGACAATACGACTTCAATGCTAACTCACACTATATAATATATATGCCGAGTCTGTAAAGGATACTAACACTATGGCCATTGTGTTAGTAACTGATACCTTTTTTGAAATCGATGAGTACCGGATACTAACACTATGGTTTCCGAGTCGGTACATGATACCAACCTGATGGATATAAATTTATGCTAAAGTTCACCCAAATTGAGAATTACAACAATTTCCGAACACCTGTTACTCCAGTTAAACCATACACTCTGGCCTTCATCGATATCAGTTATCACATTTCGCGGTAAGCATGACATCATTCAATTCAATATATTACAGTTAAATACTGTTTGTTGCGAAGAACTAATATATATGCAAGTATGTATTAGGTTTTGCGAACCTAGTAACAAATTAGTTCAGTTGTGACCAGAAGGATAAACCAAAGGCAGCATGAACGGAAAGTATAATCTCATGCACATTCGTTTCGTGCTTACTGGCGACTCATCAGTAGGAGCCGGTATTACGCCCTTTAACCACTATATATTTGGTAGAAGCATGTGGAATAATAGGACGGTACAATCTCCTAGACGAATGTGTAAACCTGTAATAGTGAAGCTAACATAATCTGAAGTCAACGACAATACGGCTTCAATGCTAACTCACACTATATAATATATATACCGAGTCTGTAAAGGATACTAACACTATGGCTATTGTGTTAGTAACTGATACCTTTTTTGAAATCGATGAGTACCGGATACTAACACTATGGTTTCCGAGTCGGTACATGATACCAACCTGATGGATATAAATTTATGCTAAAGTTCACCCAAATTGAGAATTACAACAATTTCCGAACACCTGTTACTCCAGTTAAACCATACACTCTGGCCTTCATCGATATCAGTTATCACATTTCGCGGTAAGCATGACATCATTCAATTCAATATATTACAGTTAAATACTGTTTGTTGCGAAGAACTAATATATATGCAAGTATGTATTAGGTTTTGCGAACCTAGTAACAAATTAGTTCAGTTGTGACCAGAAGGATAAACCAAAGGCAGCATGAACGGAAAGTATAATCTCATGCACATTCGTTTCGTGCTTACTGGCGACTCATCAGTAGGAGCCGGTATTACGCCCTTTAACCACTATATATTTGGTAGAAGAATGTGGAATAATAGGACGGTACAATCTCCTAGACGAATGTGTAAACCTGTAATAGTGAAGCTAACATAATCTGAAGTCAACGACAATACGACTTCAATGCTAACTCACACTATATAATATATATACCGAGTCTGTAAAGGATACTAACACTATGGCCATTGTGTTAGTAACTGATACCTTTTTGAAATCGATGAGTACCGGATACTAACACTATGGTTTCCGAGTCGGTACATGATACCAACCTGATGGATATAAATTTATGCTAAAGTTCACCCAAATTGAGAATTACAACAATTTCCGAACACCTGTTACTCCAGTTAAACCATACACTCTGGCCTTCATCGATATCAGTTATCACATTTCGCGGTAAGCATGACATCATTCAATTCAATATATTACAGTTAAATGCTGTTTGTTGCGAAGAGCTAATATATATGCAAGTATGTATTAGGTTTTGCGAACCTAGTAACAAATTAGTTCAGTTGTGACCAGAAGGATAACGAGGCAGCCAGTAACGGCACGTATAATCTCATGCAAACGAATGTGCATGAGATTATACTTTCCGTTCATGCTGCCTTTGGTTTATCCTTCTGGTCACAACTGAACTAATTTGTTACTAGGCCCGCAAAACCTAATACATACTTGCATATATATTAGTTCTTCGCAACAAAAAGTATTTAGACTGCTTTCTTGTCTGGTCAGATGTACTTCTGTTTTTTTTTCTTCCCCTTTTAATAATTGAGTCAATAAATTGTCTATGATAACTATTAGCCATTAAACCGTAAATTGCTTTATTTCATTCCTTTGCGTTTGATTCTTGACTAACCAACCTGTCAATTCTTGAAAAGCAGCTACGAAATGTTGATAATTTATATTAAAACGGCACAACAATGCTGTTATGCAAATACTGTACTGACCAGTTTGTTTCATGGTAATTTTTTTTAAATTTACCATCAATTTCTTTATTTAATAATACATCTAAGAAAGACCGACAATCATCTTCCTCAAGCTCTGACGTGAAACCGATATTCTTATGCACTTCGTTGAAATTTTGAGGCAATGTTCGTGATTGCGACCTGTTCTTAAGGACAAAGAAAATATCATCCACGTACCGTATTTATTGAGCACATTTACTTATGTCACTCTTTAATGATGTGTTCTCTAGATGCCGTAGAAAAATCTAAGCGAAAACCGCAGATAAGGGGCTCCCCGTTGCCACACCTTCAGACTGTTTATAGGTGCTTCCATTAAAACGAAACCGTACGTCTTTCGTGCATTCAAGTGGTCAATCGTGTTATGTGATTCAGACCTAATTCTGGCAGACGAGTTGGTCCTATACTACCCAGTTTGGATGTAAGTGACTTCAGTTGTTTCTGCCATATCAAAATCTGCCCACCTTGTTTGTTACGCCAATCTGGTGCTAGATGAGAGTATAGAGCTTCACTGAGCAATCAAAATGAGGGCATACGCAAAACGTTACCGAGCCAAAATTTGATGAAGCCTTATTTGTTTTTTTATCGAGGAGCGTTTATTGGCTAATCCAAAAATACGTCTACGGATATCAACGTTAGTTATTCGTTGTTGGTACCCAAAATGTGATATACTTCTCAAACAACGATGATAGAATGCCTGTAAGCGTCTCAAATCATCAACTCTATGAGGCCAAGCTTCACTAGCATACAGTGAGACTGCGCGTACAGATACATTGTAAACACGACCTTTAAAGCAGAGGGCAATATTCGCGTTTCCACATAAATGGCGATGGTTCGTGAAAATTACTCTAGATTTCGCGATTCGTATTCTCACCTCGTCGGACATATTGCCTAAGTTATTGATAGAGCCCCCAAGATATTTAAACCTGTCGACTAAGTCTAGATCTTCATTTTGCAATCGCAGCGTTTTAGTGAGTGGTGAGTTTTCCTGTAACAGTATCTTACATTTAGAGGGTGCGAATTTCATACCGAAAGACGGAAAAACACCTGGTAACCTATTCAAGGTGGCCTGGGCAACATCCCGATTGTTGATATTGTCTGCATAATCAAGATTGACTAATTTACCGGCAGGGAGGACTTCAACACCTGCAATAGTTCAAGTATAAGAATTAACAAACTTGTTACCACCACCCGCGCAATCAATTATTGTTAAAATTTATTGCCTACATAAGTATATGTGGCGAAAGCTGCAAACAGTTAATGTTCGTGACTGCATAGAATTTGTGCAGCCGACATTTCCCGTCAAGTTCAATGTATGCGAGACTGCTAGAGGTGAGAGCCGCATATCTAAATTTTATTTCCATATATATAAAATGCGGTTTGATCCTCGATAGTCAGTTTGCCGTCGTACTCTGATGATGATCATGGAAGGTGGAAACGCGTCAGTGCGTTGCGGCTGGCGGTAGTTTTGTTATGTTGTTCGACGACTGGTTAAATAAAATGGGACTGGTGTTTACTTCAAGCTCACAAACTTGACATAAAGAATTGTTAGCACTACCCGCGCAATCAAATATTGTTAAATTGTATTTCCTATATATGTATATGTGACGAAAGCTGCAAAAAGTTAATGTTTGTGACTGCATAGAAATTTTGCAGCCGACATTTCCAATCAAGCTCAATGTATGCAGAGACTACTAGAGGTGAGAGCCGCATATCTAAATTTGATTTCCATATATATATATATATACATATATATATATATATATATATATATATATATATATATACATATATATATATATATACATATATATATATATATATATATATATATATATATATTCAATGCGGTTTGATCCTCGATAGTCAGTTTGCCTTCGTACTCTGATGCTGATCATAGAATGATGAAATGCGTCAGTGCGTTGTGGCTGGCGGTAGTTTTGTTATGTTGTTCGACGACTGGTTAAATAAAATGGGATTGGTGTTTACTTCAAGCTCGCAAACTTTATTTAGAGAATTTAGCCAATGCTTGAAACGAAGAATTGACGATTGATAAAATTGGCCTTGTATGACTTCCTTTTTGTTTGTATTTGATAAGCGGTATCTTCTTGGTGTAGATGATCCAATTGGCTCGATCTTTTGTTCAGTGGCTTCATTAATTAAACCGGCATATATAGAAAGAAAAAACATTATTAAAAAGTGGATATTGGCCATTTATTTCGAGACTACTAAACTTCATTTTATTATCTTTCCCTTATATACATCATTTGATTATGTGGGTGGCGACATATATGTAAAACCGAGTCAGATTTGTCGCCAAACACACAAATAAAAACTCAGGATGTATATAAATGAAAGATTAAAGTGAAGTTTAGTAGTCTCGAGATAAATGGCTATTATTCACTTCGTTAATAATGTGTTTTTCTATCTAATTAGAAAGCCTTTGTGTAATATTCGAAGCTAATGGGCATACTATATATATATATATATATATATATATATATATATATATATATATATATATATATATATTAGTTATCCGTAACGAACAGTATTTTACTTTCATCATTTGTTTATTTAAATTTTTATGTTAGGTGGTTTGCTGTCCAAGCTTAGGATGTACCATCTGCACAGAATAACTGTTGTAAATGGAACCAGAAATAGCCGTTTCCCATCCCTTTCTTAGTCGTTAAATTCGCGCGTCTGCAGACGAGGAGATGGACTTTGGCTGTGATATGTTTTTGAGATTTCTTTCTCTGGTGGCAGTGCTAGAAAAGCAACCTTGATGCCAACTAATGGTCGTGTTTAGTGGCTACCGTCTATTGAATGACCACAAGTTACTACACTCTATAGTCGACCTATCCTCATTGTCTATCTTTTGCACTGCAGGCTCATTTGCGTCTATGCAGTACGGCTAGAACAAATGCTCTATTCAGAATGTTGAAGATAAATCTTTATAACGGCTTTATTAATAGGATTACGAAAAAGCTATTTGTAAAACACTGTCTGATTATAAAGCTTCATAATACACTTCACAATTAAATTCAGTAATGGGCGTATAGTTAAAATGAAAATTTAGCATGTAAGTTAAGTTTATACAACAAAATTACAAATTGTTTGTACATCACTTCCTTTTTATCTACGCCAATCTGAGTTGCAAAATAATAGAATAATCGATTAAATCAAGTACGTACTCTATATACTTATAGTAAAAATTCATCGTGGGCAATTTGCGGTTGCTTTAGTTAGCTTGTTAAAAATGACTCAACCACAAGTTCCGAGCAGTCGTTGCTCGTGGGGCCGCACGCGCTGGAAATGGGCTACATTGACTATTCATCAGACCAAGATTAACTAATAATTCTTTGAAAAGTAAAAAATTGTATCTTACATGATGTCTTGCTGTATATGATATTCATAATTTGAATGATTAGGATATTTCATGTGAAGCCTCGAGTTTGGTCTAACTGCACTGTAACTTTGTTAATTGTGTAGTGACGTAATGAGACCAACCGTTCAAGGCGTGAATGGCAAGTTTCGGCAGCTGAAGGAAACTGGTCACTGGCATCTAGGAGAATGAAAACTATGAATACAAACCATCACTAGGAATGGGCAACCTAGTGTTCTTTTACAGTTCACATATAACCATGACAAGTACAACTTACAATAATTACATACTGCATCGGCCGTCGCGCAGTATAAAAAGGGTCGCTTTATCTGCTGAGCCGCGCAGGGTGGATAAGCGAAAACGGGCTACTGCAGGCAACTCTATCTCCGATTCTGCCTCCTTTCCTTCCCCTTCCTCTTCTCAATCTAACAATAACACTCTTTTAGATACTATAAATATGGTTGGTTTAGATCATAACACTGAGCCCAATACCAGGTTGCCAAATATCGAAAATGGTTCTTGTAGACGATCATTCATTAAACCTAGGTTAGGTTTTAACGTAGGCGCATTTAATGTGCGAACATTAAAACAACTTGGACAGCAAGAATCTCTTGCTCGTACGTTGGATAAATTAGAAATCGACATATGTTGCGTATCTGAAACCAGAATACAGGATCCTACGTGCATTACAGAACTGGTTGCACCATCCCTATCTACGCGTTATTGGCTTCGAACATCTGGTTCCACAGAGTTCTCTCAAGCCGGTAAATGGAGCGTTGGTATTGCCCTTAGCGCGCGAGCTGAAGCTTGCTTAATTGAATGGATCCCTTTAAATAGTCGATTTTGTGCGGCACGTTTAAATACATCTACTAAAATCAAAGCAAAAAACCGTTATCATCGTTGCCTCTTCGTTGTATCTGCATATGCTCCTACCGATTGCAGCACAGAAGAAAGCAAGGACGCTTTTTACTCCGAATTAAGCTCCTTACTAAGTAAAGCACGAAGTTCGGATATAGTCCTGGTTATGGGTGACATGAATGCTCAAGTTGGGCGCTTAAGCAACACAGAATTTCATTTAGGTGGAAGATACACTCTAAGCTCGACGCGCAACGATAATGGTGAACGGCTTTTGGATAGCTGCGCTGAACATAGACTATATTTAAGTAGTACAAACTTCAGACGTAGTGTTAGACGTTGTGCTACATAGCGTCCTCCATCACCCGGACAACGTTGGACTCAAATAGATCATGTAGCAATTAGTTATAGATGGCGTGGTTACATCCAGGATTGTCGTTCTTTTTGGAACACTTATGTCGACTCAGACCATGCACTTATCCGTTGTAGATTTACACTTAAATTTTCCGGGAAAATAATTAAGAATAAACCCCAAATTGATGTAAGCAAACTCGAACAACCGTCCTTCCGACAAAATTATGAAAATATTCTAAAGGCTAATCTATCTGGTCTGGATGTAGAAAATCCGAATATACTTTGGTTCAAGATAAGTTCCACTATGCACAATACAGGTACTACTGTATGTGGCATTGTAGGTTCCCTTAGAAATCATCATTGCTTCTTTGTAAAATCTATGGAGATACTCAAAGCAAGGCGCCAAATTCCACCTGGCTCGAGTCATAATAATTTCCGTCGCAATATAAGACGCCAACTTAAGCGAAGTCTAAAAGTCGATATCGAAAAATTTTGGACCAGAAAGGCTGAAGAAATAGAAGTAGCTTTCGCGTAAGGTATTAGTCGCTGTTTGTTGCAACTTATTCGCCTAACAGGTCCGAGAAAATTAAAAGTTAGAGAAACTCTATATGGTAGTAACAACGTTTTAATAACCGATAAAATAAGTCGTCTTGGCAGGTGAGCTGAACACTTTAGAGATCAATTTTCTTGACCACCCGCGTCAGTTCCGATTTCTGTAAGCATGTCTGCATCAACAGTGTGGAATGATAGTCCCGAAGAACCGTCCGAGTTAGAAGTACACGATGCAATCCTATCTCTTAAACGCCGCAAAGCCGCAGGCCCCGCTGATTTGCTTCCAGGATTGTTTAAGGATGGTGGCGATATAATTTCAGGAGCGTTGACCAAACCTTTTCATACTATATGGAATAAGGAAACTATCATTCACATCTTCAAAAAAGGCAATCTTAATTCGTGCGATAACCATTGTGGTATAGGTTTGACTCCGGTCGTATTTAGGTTATTTTCTTCGATTATCCTACGTCGTCTTAGCGCTTCACGTGAATCACATACAAGAGAAGAACAGGCCGGATTCAGTCTGTGGTTTTATAATAGGGTGTAAGCCACCGAGCTAGTTAGAAGGTTTTCATGCTGGCATCTTAAGCCCTTTTCAGATTGGAGTGGATTTGGCATTCTCAGACTATCAATATCATCCTCATCATCATGCACAACAATACAAAGGCCACATGTTTCGCTACCATGTGATCATTATCCAAGCAAAAATACCCTACCTAACGCCTTCCAGTTGCAAATAGATGAACTTCAGCGGAGAAATAAGCCAGGAAGGACAGTGCAGATATTGTAAGAACTTGTCATAGTTATATGTAAATTCCAGTCGTATCTAGGTTATTTGCTTCGATTATCTTACGCCGTTTTAGCGCTTCACGTAAATCACATACAAAAGAAGTACGGGCCCGATTCCGCGCAGGACGAGGTTGTATATATAATATTTTTATGTTAAAGCAAGTTCTTAAACAGAGACATTTATACCGCCGTCCGGCAATAATCATCCTTCTAGACTTTAAAGTCACATTTGATTCGGAGGATCGCAATGTTATCTTCCATATTTTGTCGAAAAGCAGTGTGTGTGCAAAATTTATTACCATTATACGCGCTCTACACAAATAACTCTGGTCGCGTTAAGGTCTACAACGAATTAACGCATAACTCTACCTGATTTTTGGATTGCGTACCGAAATGTTTGAAACCACTGTCATCATGATTTTCCTAAATATTTCGATATCCATGTACGGATATCTTTTTCAATGGAACGAACATCACACACAAAGTTGGCAATCAGTATGTCAAGTGGAAATATTAGTTTAAACTGTCCCATTTATACTTGTTGTTAGATCTCTTAAGCATAACTTGTTTTTTTTAAATGCTAGGAAAGTGTATGTCAAATTGGTTTGTGTATATGTCTGCATGTATACATTCTTCACAATGAGATTACAGTGATTTAATGACAATTACTGACAACTCACTAGATAAGCGTATGTTATGCTTGCGTGTATGTGTTTTCGCTCACGTACAGATAGACAAACACGCTTATCCAGTGAATAGTCAAATGTTGCACAATCGCTGTAATTTCACTCGGATGAGTGTACACGTGCATTAACGCATTACTCTTCAATCCAAAACAAACGAAAACACATACACACAGGCGTGATCTAACAACTAGTATAAATGGACAGTTTAAACTAATATTTCCACTTGAAATACTGATTGTCAACTTCGTTTGTGATGTGCATCCCATTGAAAAAGTTATCCGTACATGGATATCGAAATATTTGGGAAAATCATAAAGAAAGTGGATTCAAACATTTTGGTACGCAATCCAAAAATCAGGTAAATAATCTATTCCCTGTCGCGCAACATGTTTCTTTTAACGCATAACTTTACAACCAGCAGTGGTGTTTGTCAAGATGGTCCCAATTCCCCAGTTTTGTTTAAGTTTATAATCGATTCTATTATGAACATCACTCCCATACATTCAGAATGCTGGATTTGAAGTTCTCCTGGGCGATAAACTAGTCGATCTTGACTAGGCGGACAATATCGTACTATTATTCAACAATCAGGATGCTGCCCAGGCCACATTGAATAGATTAACAGACGTTGTTCCGTCTTTCGGTATGAAATTCGCACCTCTACCAAGATTTGAAAACCAGTCATCTTCATCTTTAAGCCGCTAATCTATCCAAGGTGGCCCGAGCCGATTTTCAGTTGTCGAATAACAATAAAATATATTTTGAATAGCCTAGTTCAACTAATCTACTGTCAGAGAAAGCCTCCTTACCTGCGTCCTGAACGTATGAATGGGTATAGTTCAGAATATGATATCATTAGATAAAATAAAAACGTGGAAAGTGGACATCCTTACTGGACACATCTGCTAGTAGTAATGTTACGCAATAATTCATTGTGGAACCTGAGGTAATTAGAATTGGTTTTGTAGAGTGCACGTGATTTAAGCGAATCGCTGAGACGACATATGATACTCGTAGGACATAATTTAGATACGACTGTATAAAAAGCTTATGCCCAGATGGTTGTCGCACTAATGAGGATTGTAATCAACATCTGCGCAATTAATGATTGCTTAACTGAATAACTGCTTTAAATGTGACTAAAACGAAAAAGACCCATTTTCTTTATTCCATTTATATTAAGCTTATTTGTTACTAGGTGTACAACACCTAATTCACAATTGCATATAAATATGTATTAGTTCTCCACCAGTGTCTAACTTATATATTTAATTGAACGATGTTATGATTACCGCGAAATGTGATAACTGCTATCGATCAAGGCCAGAGTGTATGGTTTTACCGGAGTAACAGGTATTCAGAAATAATTATAATTCCAAATTTGGGTGAGCTATAACACACATTGAAATCCATCGTGTTGGTACCATGTACGGACTCAGCAACCATAGTGTTAGTACCATGTAACTTATCGGTACTATGATGTTGGTATCAGTTACTGACACAATAGCCATAGTGTTGGTATCCTTAACACACTTGGTATATATATATTATATAGAGTAAGCTAGCCTTGAAGTCGCATTCTCGAGACTTTATATGATGTTTGCTTCACTACTGCAGGTTTACACATTCGTCTAGAAAATTGTACCGTCCTATTTTTCCAAATTCCTCACTCAAATATATAATGGGTAAAGGGCGTCATACCGGCGCCTACTGATGAGACGCCAGTACGGACGAATGAATGTGCACCAGACTATAATTTCCGTTCATATTGTCTCTAATATATCATTCTGGTCATAATTGAACTAACTGTATGCAGATAGCTGAAATATTCTTCTTTTTTACTTTTCTATAACTAAGCGTTTTCTTCGTTTTTTGCTTTATAAAACGTCTTTATGCATTTTCAGAAAAATTAATTCGTGACTTAGAAAATGATGACGATACATCTGCAAATTTAACAGCGGGTCTGTTTCCACCTCCGGCAGAGCCACGTGTTACCTTTAACTCTTGGTACAGCAGCAAAATGTACCATCATTTACAACAGGACACACACAGCTTGGTTGTACGCCTATCTACACATCTGACTACTATGAGTGAGGAAGAAGAGGAGATTCCTGAAGGGGATGAACCCGAGGAAGACTGGTTGTACCTTTGCGCAGCGCATGACTTTAAGTCAAAACTTTTGTCATTTACCAACAGACATTTTGATGAATTTACCGCTAAAAAACTGTGCAAAATATCAAGTAGTAGAACGGGTATAGATTATGTAAGTGTAATTTTTAAAATTTTTCTTTAGACGTCTTATTTTTCGGCAATGAATTGACGCTCTATTGGATGTCTGCAAATTGATGGTATATATATATATATATATATATATATATATATATATATATATATATATAAAGTAAACGAAAACTCTTTTAATAATAAATTGAATAATGTGTGCTTTATTTCGAGAATACTCGGCTGTATATTACATATTTAGATCTATACACATTCCTGGTTTTCATTTGATTGGCAATTCCTGGCCAGTATATGATGAGTTCCCAATAAGGACGAAACCGGTCTACTGGATGAATTGCCTTTTCTAAACTATACAATTCTTAGTTTATACCGACATATGTAAGTAATTAATGGGTCAGGTGTTTATATCAAGACCGCAACATTGATTATTATAATTGTTATCACCGACCGCACAACCAATGTTTGATTAATTTGTATATCTTCCAACGATTTTTCCAGTCTATGTATTGCACGTGATGTAATAAACATGATTTCACTATTGGTTTGCTAGCTTATTATGGAAAAACACCTTTGCTTTTTTGGATAACGTCTGGGAAAAGATATTTCTGAAAAAGAATTATGTATATATATATATATATATATATATATATATATATATATATATATATATATATATATATATATATATATATAAATATTAATCGTTTCTATTTTACCATTTTTTAAAATATAAGAACAAAACAACGTACTCCATGGAATAACATTTATTAATAAATCTTATTTCTAACAGTATCTACAGCCATTGTTCTGGATTCGTTAGTATATTCGTTCATCCAGTCCAACTGTACATTTGTCGTAACCAATCTTCTCTTCGTTATCTTAGCCTTTGTTTTGCGCAATTTAGACCACTACTTTTGCGCAATTTAGACCAATCCTTTTGCGTAACGTCATTTGGTGTGACATCACTTTCATTGTGATTGCGTCCGTAATTGATGTATGTGTCGTATTTTGCAAAACGTTGGCTATTTTTAAAGGCCTGTCAGTTATGTCTTTGTTCCAGTCCAATTTAATTTCTTTTTGAATTATTTTCTGCACGTTTAAGCAAGGCTTCAGCTTATTAATTGCAATAGCTTCAAAAGCCATGAGCATTTTCTCTGTTTTTGCCTTGTAGAGAACTGAAAAACTGTTACTACTAACAGCATGACTTGTGAGTAGTACATTTTCGCAAATTGCTGATATTTGTGCAGGAGCTGCACCACTCTTTAATAGTTTTTGAGGGAGATGCTGATTTTTTCTAGTTTAGAGTCTCTTTTTTGATCTGCCGATGTACTGAGCGTTGCAGGTACATTGAAATTTGTATACAGACAAAGGTGTTGACGTCACAAAGAGGCTATCTTTTTCATTCGTGCGCATCAGTTTTGTTGTGTTGTACACCACTCTCACCTGTATGAGAGACTTCCGCTTTTCAGGCCCATTTTATCTTTGATAAATTCCCCACAGCACAGGGCAGCCAGACTATTATGCCGGATTATAAAACCTATCATGAAAGGAAGAATAGACCACGTTGTACAGGAAACTTTAATGGTCGTTGAAAAAGTTGAAGATACAAATGCACTGCTACATCACATAAACAAGGTAAACCAGGCAATCAAGTTTACAATAGAAGAAGAACAACACGGATATATATCCTTCCTAGATGTAGGAATAACCAGAGATGAAGAAGGTACACTCTCAAGGTCAGTTCACAAGAAATCAAGCTGGACTGCACAGCATATCCATTATATCAGTAGTGTGCAATGGCGTAAAAATGAACCTAATAATAAATTTGGGTACACAAATACGGAGGATTTGTTCGCCGAACATTGAATTGAAGCTAAATTTGCTTCGCGAAGCGTTGAGAAATAATGGCTATCCGGACTGGTTCATCGAATACAACTTGAGGCAACGCAACAAAATCGAGGCCAATTTGGAGGAAAACAAAACTCCCCAGAGAGTAACGCTTAGTGTTCCCTTTGGAGGTGATCTTCCAGCTGAAATCTTCAAACGAAAAGTAATTCGAGCGACTAAAGCACAGTTTCCATCAATACAGGTGAGAGTGGTGTTCAACACAACAAAACTGATGCGCACGAATGAAAAAGATAGCCTCTCTGTGACGTCAACACCTTTGTCTGTATACAAATTTCAATGTACCTGCAACGCTCAGTACATCGGCAGATCAAAAAAGAGGCTCGAAACTAGAATAAATCAGCATCTCCCTCAAAAACTATTAAAGAGGGGTGCAGCTCCTGCACAAAAATCAGCAATTTGCGAGCATGTACTACTCACAGGTCATGCTGTTAGTAGTAACAATTTTTCAGTTCTCTACAAGGCAAAAACAGAGAAAATGCTTCTGGCTTTTGAAGCTATTGCAATTAATAAGCTAAAGACCTGATTAAACGTGCACAGAATAATTCAAAAAGAACTTAAATTGGTCTGGAACAAAGACATAACCGTCAGGCCTTCAATAATAGCCAACGTTATGAAAAATACGCCACACCCATCAATTACGGACGAAATTACAATGAAAGCGATGACACACCATATGACGATACGCACAAGGAGTGGTCTAAATTGCGCAAAAGTAGTGGTCTAAATTGCGCAAAACAAAGGCTAACATAACGAAGAGGAGATTGGTTACGACAAATGTACAGTGGGATTGGATGAACGAATATACTAACAAATCCAGAACAATGGCTGTTGATACTGGTAGAAATAAGATTTATTAATAAATTTTACCCCATGTAGTACGGTGTTTTGTTCTTATATTTTAAGAAAAGGTGAAAATAGAAACGATCAATTTATTGAAATAGCGTGGTCACCTATTCCACGAAGACTAATATTGCAAATATACATATATATATATATATATATACTCTCTTTCTCTTTCTATATAACTCTCACATATACCTGCTATTATTTATAATTAGGCAAACACAAATAACAAAGTGGATAAAGGCCATTTATTTGGTGAATACTAATCATCTCTTATACAATCATACATATTTATACATTTGGGTTTTCAATTGATTATGCTAAGTGGTAACAAATCTGACTAGTTTTTACTGCAGTTTCTTGTTTTGGACTAGTTGGTGAGTGTGTATGCGCTTCTGTTTGTGTGCATGCGTGTTTGCAAGTAAAGGTCATTCTCGCGGTATTGTAAAGTGATGTCTGAGATCTGGTCATCATTGTTTTGATAGCTTGAGAATTAACCATTTGTGCATATTGTTCACTGTTACATATACAAGTGCTATTTTTCCCAGTATAGTTGATCGTTTCACCTCATTGCGCAAAGTTGTCGTTTTCACGTGGTAACAACGCCAATGTGGATTGCAGTGTTAAACGCTCACATTGTTTGGAGACTTCTGTCATCGTATGCGCCTCTGTTATTTCCACTTCTGTTTGTTGCCAATCCGATTGTACGTTTGTTGATTCTAGTCGAGGAGCCTGTTTGTTCTTGGCTGGATACTAGTAGATTGTTGTATGAATCTTGTTATTCTTGGCCAGTCGATAAGAATATCATGTTGATGAATCTTTTGAATATTAAGGTCAGGTGCTTGTTGTTTTATGTAAAGGGCTTCGTAGATAAATAATAATTTTTCTGATTTTGCTTTATGTAGAATTGTGAAATTGATCGAATTGACAGGGTGCCCCGTTGCCAATATATGATCGGAAATAAGCTGATTTTCCTGACTGTGGCAAGCCATTGTTAATCAATTTCTGTGGCAAATGTTGCTGGATTCTGCTTATCAATTGCTTCTTCGTACGTCCGATATATGTGCTACCGCACATACATGAGAATTTGTAGACTATGAATGATTTGGAGAGAATTGGCAATTGATCTTTGGCATCCAACCTCATGATTATCTGTGTACTAAATGTCATATTAACTTTAACACTGGGAAAGTTGTCCTTAGTTATTCTATTCAGCCGCCGTGCAATTATTGAGGCTGGTACGTCGCCTCTAAATGGTAAGTTTAGGAAAACCTGCTTGACGGTATCCTCTCTAGTACGAATCTGCCGTGGTCTGATGTTGACATCAATGAAACGCTCTGGGTAGTTGTTCATTAGCAAAATATTCTGAGGTAGCCCAGTTCTTCCTTAATCTTCTGTTCAGAGCCGATCTTCCTGATTCTGTTTGCTAGGTTGTTTACTACGTTTCTTTTGTGGGATATTGGCACACTACTGTTGTAGTGAATGTATTGTCCGGTGAAAGTGGATTTTCTATGTATGGCCAGTGTGAAATCCCCGTTTGCTTTTTGAGTGAGTTTGGTGTCAAGGAAGGGAAACTGTCGTCTTTCTCTACCTCGAGAATGTATTTAATGTCTGGATCGGCTCCATTTGCTTGTTTGAGGATTTCGGAAGGGTCCGCTGTTTCTGAGATGAGCAACAAGATATCATCTACATACCTTTTGTAGAGTGCGCACTGGTCAATTATACATTTTAGGCTCGTTTTTTCCAGGTGATACATGTATACATCTGCCAGGAGGGGTGCGATGCAACTTCCCATAGCTACACCATTGATCTGGCGGTAGTATATCCCTTCGAATGTAAATTGCACGTTTTTAGTACATGCTAATATGAGGTCTTTGATGTCATTGGTGTCTATAGGGAAGTCAAAAAACTCATTTTTGATGAGGTCACACAAGATCTCCGTTGTCTTATCCAGTGGTATGTTTGTAAATAAGGATGAGACGTCAAGCGAGACCATTTTATTCTGTAGGATGTTCTTCCCCTTCAATTCATTTGCTAGTTCGAAGGAGTCCTTAATAATGTTAGCGTTTATGATGCTCCGTATTGGTTCAAGTGGTTTGCAGAGAAACTTGGCTGGTTTACGTTGTGGAGCGTTGGTCATTGACATAATGGCTTGCATCGAAGGAGCTCCTGAGGCTGTCACGGCTTTATGAGATTTTGGTTAGCCGTACAATCTTGCGGTGTTTGTTCTGACTGGTTTTGCTTTTTCTATGTCTTCTGTGAGTTTTGATCTAATCTCGGAGTCAGCCATCGATGCTAGAACGTGTTTTTCCATCTTTTACAAAATTGCATTAATTCTTGATTCGATGTTCGTTGAATCATCTTTCTGTTTGATTTCATGCTTAAATTTAGATTGATCATTTATTATATCGTTCATGGCCTTCCTGTAAGCGTCGGCTTCAAGTATAACAATTCCTGATCCTTTGTCGGGTGTGGCAAGTCGTATGGATTTGTCTGATTGGAGTTTTCTGAGTTCGTCTATGTGCTGTTTTGTGATGATTTGGCTGCCTTTGAATTCCTTCTTGTATTGTTCTAGTGCGCTTACTATCTCGGCTTTCAGTCCTTGTCCATTGAATGCATGTGGGGCGGTGTCTTTCGTTAAGTCATTGTAGAAATTTTCCGTTCCAGCCTGAATGTCAATAATGTCACGTTCACTTAGGTTTTTCTTGACTACGCAGAAATTTGCTCCTAAGGAGAGTAATTCTTTCTGGTGTTTTGACAAGATCACTTTTGAATAATTGTGAATAAAAGCGTCTGGGTTCGTAGGAAATTTTGATTGCGTAGGAAATTTGTCCAGGTCTGTCGTGAGGTCCTTGGTTTCTTTGTCCGCTGTTATTTTCATCAGTGTTTCTATCTTCTTTTGATTGGTTGTCCTCGATTTCATTGAGCAATAAGCGACTTATAAGTTTATTCGTCGGTTTTTGGTTATTTCTTCTGCACTGCTTGAGGAATCGTTTTGGCACAGCATCTGATTCTAAACACGATTTGAAGAACTTTATTCTTTCTAGAAGTTTGGCACTCGAACAGTTGGTTGCAATATAAGTGTTTAGTTCCTTCCGGGTAAAAGGCTGACCCCGCTCTTTGATAATCTTTCTGATGTCCATTGCTTTTTAATTTAACTGTATTCTTATAATTAGGAAAACACAAATAACAAAGTGGATATAGGCCATTTATTTCGTGAATACTAATCCTCTCTTATACAATCATACATATTTATACATTTTGGGTTTTCATTTGATTATGCTAGTGGTAACAAATCTGACTCGTTTTTACTGCTGTTTCTTGTTTTGACTAGTTGGTGAGTGTGTATGCGTTTGTGTTTGTGTGTATGCGTGTTTGCATGTAAAGGTCATTCTCGCAGTATTGCGAAGTGATGTCTGATATCTTGTCATTATTGTTTTGATAGCTTGAGAATTAACCATTTGTGCGCATTGTTCACTGTTACATATACAAGTGCTATTTTTCCCAGTATAGTTGATCGTTTCACCTCGTTGCGCAAAGTTGTCGTTTTCACGTGGTAACAACGCCAGTGTGGATTGCAGTGTTAAACGCTCACATTGTTTGGAGACTTCTGTCATCGTATGCGCCTCTGTTATTTCCACTTCAGTTTGTTGCCAATCCGATTGTATGTTTGTTGATTCTAGTCGAGGGCCTGTTTGTTCTTGGCTGGATACCAGTAGATTGTTGTTGAATTTTGTTTGATTCTATGTATATATATATATATATATATATATATATATATATATATATATATATATATATATATGTGTGTGTGTGTGTGTGTGTGTGTGTGTGGTTTATCTGGAATAATTCATTTTCTTATCAATTTTTATACTGCATAATCATAATCATCAAAATCATTCACAATAATGCGTCATCCTGATGAACTGTAGACCGTTTATTTCTAGTGGTATTGTTTAGATTTATAGTACTGTTAGATGGTCTGCTATTCAGTGCTGATGGACGTCACTTTGTTGTATCATCCTGATGTAAGACGCCATTGTGCAAGGTTTTCTTTAGCACGTGAAATTTTTACTCCTTGCCTGACAAGCTTATGCTACTCCGTCACTATTTATTTAGCACTGTCTTAATAGCACAGTTAAATTGACTTGGGACAAATACATCTTGCGATTGGATGGTTGTATCCAACTAAAATTATTTGAAGATCCGATTTAGCTGTTTCTCGGTGTCATTCATGAAACAAAGGTTTAAATGAAACTAGATGCGCGTGCTACACAATGTAACGCATTTGCCTCTACTGCAGATGGAATACAAACACCTTTAATGTGAAACTTGATAGCTAATATGTGTAAATAATATATCCGCATTGAGAGTAATCTACTGAAACCCTCATGCATTTTCACCAGCTATTGTTTGTATTTGTTTTTCAAAAATATTTTCTGCTATGTTGTCTATTTGCCGATATTCATGCAGTTTGTAGATAGATACAGTTCAAATTTGTCGATATCTTTAATTATCCGGCGTTTGCACTGACGCGAGGGCTAACTGGTGACCTAAGCGCGTACATTAACATTACAGTGACAATGTCATGTAAGTTTACCGGTTCAGTTCCTTTTTCTTGATTGTCTTGACTCGTACAACAACTGCTACAAGTCGGCACTGGGTGGTCGCATGTTAGCCGTTCCTATCGCTAATCCTTTCTAGTTCAGTAGAATGCACGATTAGCTTCCGGGCTGCTTAGATTGACGTCTAATTAATCTGCCAGTATTGTTGCAAGCTGAACTCCTCTGGGGCATCAACCGTGCTGAAAATGTGTCTATTCGATACGATCTGCGGCTGAACGCTTTGAAAACAGTCGACATGGCTAATTTGGACCCGGTGCCTAATATTGTGCTTTCGACAGCCAGTCAAGCATTTCGTTTGCCTAATATTTTTCGTGAAGCAATACAAGTTCGCCTTTTCCGCGATTTTCAGTCATTTTAACTTTGCAGATGCTGCTTTTTTAAATTTTGCAACCACTCTGCAATCGCCAGTCTATTTCATTGAGGAACCGGTCCAAGGTTTTCAAGTCAAGCATATCACTGGTCCTCTATACCACTGAGCTTTGGGAGATGGCTTATTGTAGCTTGCATCGTGTGAACAACTTTCTTAATCGATATATTCGCTCGGTTTTGTTTAAATAATTGCCAGCTGAACGTCAGACGGCATTGATTAATTGCAATATTTACAAGCCGACCGTTTCTATACTGCCACTTTTTGATGTTATATCAGCATCGAAGTCTGTTATAAAATTACAACGGTGTTGGCTGTGGCATTGTTAAAAAAGGTCATTTTCACATCAGGCACGTCAGGCCTCCTAGGAAACTGCGGTGGTTGGCTGGAACCGCAGGAGAGCTAGTTAAGTAATTTTTGCACGGTTTCTGCTATTCGCGATATCGATCATTTGATCATGCCAGATTGGTGAATAAACAAGTTGGACAGATTTTGAGAACAGTATCACTTAAAGTCACTTACAACCAAATTTAGTGGTATAGGACCCACTCGTCTGCCAGGATGTGGTCCACGTGCGCATCATATTTCTTAGTTATAAATCCTGCGCGACATGGCATCAAATCGAACTCAGTGGCGATAATGTTGCACATTACTGGTAGAATTACCTTCGTAGCTTTCTTTCGCAGTAGGATAGTGTCAGTTGCGACTAGGTTTTGCTAAACGTATTGACAGCTTTTGGCGCGGTCCACAATTCCTTGTGAATGACTGAAACGGAAGTCATAAATTGATATCCATTGATGGATAGATGATTGCATTTGAGTTCCGTATTGGGACATCAATTATAATTTTAAGTGATTACGGTCAAGCACCAGGTCCATCGTTATGTCAATTGTCAACGAGTATGTCCGAATATATCGCATTGTAGCATGGCAAGTACTACTTCAGAGCACATTGCACGAATGGAGATACAAGATTTGCCGTCGACGAATGGCATATAAATTGTAACGCAAGGCGATGGCAATATTGGCGGAGTATGACATAACACAGTTCTATTGGGATATATATATATATATATATATATATAGAGAGAGAGAGTTAATGTTACAGTGGAACGGTCAGCTTTTATTTTGTACTAATAATTTTAAGTAAAGAATAATCTTTATTTTTTTAAATTATGTTAAATTTCTGTAGCAGTGTTATTCCTTTGTCAAAATTCATCCCCTTATTTGATTTAATGATTTGATTAAAATTTCGACGGGGTGCAGGCATGTTTATTTTGTTTTCATTAGTCTTATTGTTAAAATGGAGCTTCATATTTTGCCTGTGTTTGGCAGTTATATTTGATACAACATTTCATGCAATCAACTTTGCGTCTTGGGCAGAATTTATGTGCTGACCAAATTATATCCGGCGACTCATGAATGTGTCATGGCTCGTGTAACTTGTTAAGGCGTATAGCATTCGGTACTTGGCTTATTGTATTTTAAGGCAACATGCACATCCACATCGTCAAACTATCGAGGCAACACAAATGGATGGCTGCAATTGCTGCAAATTCGGATCATGTGTGTCTCGTGGCCACACTTTCAAACAGGCGGCATAGATGACTTACTTACGCCATGCAGTGATCTAGATAAAAGAAAGACATTTTGATGGGTTAAAATCTTTGTAAATTTGTGCACAAACAGAGTCCAGTTGAGAGGCCTGTCCAATTCTGCATTATTGGCATTGGCTCACCTGAAATCCACTTAGCAACAAAATTAGTTCTCTATTTAAATGTGGTTAAAATAACTTTTGTATTTAATTGAAGACGCTCTGCCGATGACTGAGTTCACGTGTCCCCATGGTCTATTCGTCTGTCAGGGATTTGATACGAGTCAGAAAAACTGGAAGTTTGCGCGTTTATGCATGCCTATTGGTTTACTGTGTGACGGAGAGCCTAACTGTCCGGTCGGACTTCGGCCATTTGATGAGGAAATGTGCCCGCAAAATCGTGAGTTTTTGCAGCTCTTTATTTTGTTTTACTTGAATTAATATTATTTTTTTCTATTATTTCAATTTGCTTGTGATAACGTGAGACTTGTCTTTCAGCTAATGACGTTTATTGCTAACTCATTTTAATTACATGAACTTATTTTGGAAATGCGCATCCTTAGCCTACAGAAGCGCTTTCACGCAAACTTTTCACTTGATCTACAGAATAGACTGACCATTTAATAATATAGTTTTAGGAAGAACAGCTGTCCACGAAAATGATTATCCCACCATGTTTATGTCGAATGGTATCGTCAACGCAAGACAAAAATTACTGTTTCTATGCTAACCTAAAAATAATAATACGTGTTTGCTCACCTGGCGTTTTCTCCAATTGGAAAGAGTTGCGGTGAGCATTTTTGTCCTTGATGTGATCCACGTGTGTTCTTGCACAATTCACTAGATACATATATTAGCACTTTTAGCTTAACAACCAGCTGGTTCGAAACAGTCTCATCGACGACGATGTTGTGAATATTCCTCGTATGAAATCACAAAAACTGTGCATAATAGTATCTGAAATGGCTACGGTGATTCGTTTCCTTAGACAATTTACCTGTGCAATCAATGATTGATTCAGATCCTTGCTTGTCAATTTGCCGTCGTACTCTGATAATGATCATGAAAGGTTGAAACGCGTCAGTACGTGTGAATGACGGTGGTTTTTTGTTTTTCGACGAATGGTTCAATACAATGGGATTGGTGTTTACTTCTAGCTCGCAAACTTGATTTAAAGAATTGTTACCACCAACCACGCAATCAATAATTGTATAATTTACTGAGGACTCGTTAGGCTATCAGATTGGTGTGAATGTATTCATTATAATGCTTGGTTTGAAACCATGCGTGATATGGCATCGAATCGAGTTCAGTGTTGATCATGTTGTAGATTTCTAATAGATTCATATTCGTCTTAAATTTCTTTTCTTAGTAGTACAGAGTTGCTTGCGAGGTTTTGGTCGTGCTTTTGGGCCAATACTGGGAATACCACAATTAAGTTGTGTTGACGATGTCACTTTACTTTAAAGGTTACTTGGCCTAAATTGTTTTGTGTAAAACTCTAGTTTGCCTCGTTTCTTCGTGTTACATAGATACGTATCTTAATCTGAACTAGCTCCTCGTTTTGAACAACTTTCCTTTTAATTGTATTCGTTTCATTTACTCTAGGCAGTCTCAGTGCATCGCTTTAATCACATAATATAGAAGAACACGCCGGATTCTGGCCAGGACAAGGTTATAAAGGCAAGTACTTAAACAGTGGTATGTGTATCGCCATCCCACAATAGCCGTAGTTCTGGGCTTCAAAGTTGCATGTGACTCAGTGAATCGCAACATTCTATTTGATATTCTCTAGTATGTTAAACGTGCTAAAAACTGAGACTGCGTTAGGTAATCAATGCGAATAATTTAGATAACAATTTAGTCAAGCTTATAACATGATTGTGATCATATTGTCACCATGCACGGCAATACAAATGCTTTTAGTAATTAATGTTTCATTGCCGTATAACCACAAGAAGAGAAACGAAATACAAGACATTTTAATAAATAATGAAAAAATTGATAATTTAGGTGCACCTTCTTTGGGAGTTTCATGAGAGAGAGTAACTGGTTACTATAAGTATATTTCTCTAGATAACACACAAAGTGGGTCACTTTTTTTACTTTCTCCTTTTCTCATAGTTATGTGTCTGTGAAGCATTATTTGTTAAATTGTGTTGTATTGCTGCCGTTATGGTCATGATTATGATGATGAATGTCGACAATGCATCATTGGAGCGGCAAAATAACCAGCGCCAAGCAGCCGAAAGTGGATCCGCACTCGACGTTTATAGCGAGAGATTCATTTGAGTGTCACGATATATTCAATTTCGTTACCTTTGGCTGTTCCTCACTAGGAATGGGCGACCTAGTGTTCTTTTACAGTCCACATATAACCATGAACGACTTATGGTTATATGGCAGTGAAACATTAGCCACTTTTGCTTTTGCATGGCTCTGCATATCTTTGCATATCTTAGGCTGTTCTTAAACCCTATCTGCTTTTATGTATTGACTCTACATTTATGTGCATGTATGTTTGTGTATGTATGTGTTCGTGTAGTTTGTGTATGTGTGCATGTATTTGTGTATATATGTTTGTATGTGTGCATGTATGTAGCCGTCAATTTATTGCCGGACGCCATTATTTGCGATATCGGCCATTCGTTCATGCCATTTAGTAAAACGGCTTGATGAACTCTTTCTAATAAGCCAAGATTGTTTTAGAACCCACTTAGATCTCCATTTAATTATTCATGTATGAATATTGCTCAAATTAGACTGTGTAGTTATGCGTGTGACAATTACAAAAAGATTGAAGCTTCAGTGTGACATCTTACTAAACCCCTCTTATAAGTACTGTGCACTTAAGCTTGACTTTCCAGTTTTTTGTGGTCCAGCGAAAGTATGTTTGCTACACAAAGCGGTCTATAATCCTCCATTTGTCAAAATTACCACTTTAAATCGTTAAAAATCCCTTTATATTTTAATGTAGGACTGTCTGCTGTTCAGTCGATGGTCACATTAAACATGAATTGCGCGGCCTGTGTGGTGTTGTGAGACTGTTAAGAAGAATCTCCGTTTCAAGTTAAACAATTATTGTTTAAATTAAACGAACATTGGTTGCGCGGGTGGTGATAACAATTATTATAATCAAGGTTGCGGTCTTGATATAAACACCTGACCCATTAATTACTTACATATGTCAGTATAAACTAAGAATTGTATAGTGTAGAAAAGGCAATTCATCCAGTAGACCGGTTTCGTCCTTATTGGGAACTCATCAAGTACTGGCCAGAATTTGCCGCGGACAGGATACGAACCTGGGCACGTCTGCTTCGGAATCTGGTGCTCTAACCACTGAGCTATCCTGCCGCACACTACACTACACACAATTTTCAGTTATATACTAACTAATGTAACTTGGTTAGTCAATTTTTCCTTTAGGTGGAGCTCATATGGCATCCATTTAGACCCAAAGTTCCAACTAACCATGCCCAATCTGTCATTACTGAACAGACACCACATTACATGGGGAAGTGGTATTGAAATGAACATTTATATAATTAAACGAACATTGGTTGCGCGGGTGGTGATAACAATTATTATAATCAAGGTTGCGGTCTTGATATAAACACCTGACCCATTAATTACTTACATATGTCAGTATAAACTAAGAATTGTATAGTGTAGAAAAGGCAATTCATCCAGTAGACCGGTTTCGTCCTTATTGGGAACTCATCAAGTACTGGCCAGAATTTGCCGCGGACAGGATACGAACCTGGGCACGTCTGCTTCGGAATCTGGTGCTCTAACCACTGAGCTATCCTGCCGCACACTACACTACACACAATTTTCAGTTATATACTAACTAATGTAACTTGGTTAGTCAATTTTCCTCTAGGTGGAGCTCATATGGCATCCATTTAGACCCAAAGTTCCAACTAACCATGCCCAATCTGTCATTACTGAACAGACACCACATTACATGGGGAAGTGGTATTGAAATGAACATTTATATAATTAAACGAACATTGGTTGCGCGGGTGGTGATAACAATTATTATAATCAAGGTTGCGGTCTTGATATAAACACCTGACCCATTAATTACTTACATATGTCAGTATAAACTAAGAATTGTATAGTGTAGAAAAGGCAATTCATCCAGTAGACCGGTTTCGTCCTTATTGGGAACTCATCAAGTACTGGCCAGAATTTGCCGCGGACAGGATACGAACCTGGGCACGTCTGCTTCGGAATCTGGTGCTCTAACCACTGAGCTATCCTGCCGCACACTACACTACACACAATTTTCAGTTATATACTAACTAATGTAACTTGGTTAGTCAATTTTTCCTTTAGGTGGAGCTCATATGGCATCCATTTAGACCCAAAGTTCCAACTAACCATGCCCAATCTGTCATTACTGAACAGACACCACATTACATGGGGAAGTGGTATTGAAATGAACATTTATATAATTAAACGAACATTGGTTGCGCGGGTGGTGATAACAATTATTATAATCAAGGTTGCGGTCTTGATATAAACACCTGACCCATTAATTACTTACATATGTCAGTATAAACTAAGAATTGTATAGTGTAGAAAAGGCAATTCATCCAGTAGACCGGTTTCGTCCTTATTGGGAACTCATCAAGTACTGGCCAGAATTTGCCGCGGACAGGATACGAACCTGGGCACGTCTGCTTCGGAATCTGGTGCTCTAACCACTGAGCTATCCTGCCGCACACTACACTACACACAATTTTCAGTTATATACTAACTAATGCAACTTGGTTAGTCAATTTTTCCTTTAGGTGGAGCTCATATGGCATCCATTTAGACCCAAAGTTCCAACTAACCATGCCCAATCTGTCATTACTGAACAGACACCACATTACATGGGGAAGTGGTATTGAAATGAACATTTATATAATTAAACGAACATTGGTTGCGCGGGTGGTGATAACAATTATTATAATCAAGGTTGCGGTCTTGATATAAACACCTGACCCATTAATTACTTACATATGTCAGTATAAACTAAGAATTGTATAGTGTAGAAAAGGCAATTCATCCAGTAGACCGGTTTCGTCCTTATTGGGAACTCATCAAGTACTGGCCAGAATTTGCCGCGGACAGGATACGAACCTGGGCACGTCTGCTTCGGAATCTGGTGCTCTAACCACTGAGCTATCCTGCCGCACACTACACTACACACAATTTTCAGTTATATACTAACTAATGTAACTTGGTTAGTCAATTTTTCCTCTAGGTGGAGCTCATATGGCATCCATTTAGACCCAAAGTTCCAACTAACCATGCCCAATCTGTCATTACTGAACAGACACCACATTACATGGGGAAGTGGTATTGAAATGAACATTTATATAATTAAACGAACATTGGTTGCGCGGGTGGTGATAACAATTATTATAATCAAGGTTGCGGTCTTGATATAAACACCTGACCCATTAATTTATTGACAGTTCGACTCACATACTTACATATATATATATATATATATATATATATATATATATATATATATATATATATATATATATATATATATATATATATATATATATATATATATAGATTATCGCGAAGAGGTAATTAACAGGAATCTCGGCCAGATAGTATTATCCGAGTTATCGGTCATTAGATCAGACCGTATTGCAGGAATCTAGCGGCAAGTTTTGATCTATAAAAAGTCTTCGGGAATTCTCTTTAATTGGCATAGATTCTTTTGAAACCAGCCGTTCGAAAGACATAGTTATTAGTTTATTTTGTATATGTACCAGAGTATTCTGGCATGTTTGTTGTTTTTAGCCTTAACTATTTTGAATTTATGATTTTCCCTATCACGTTTGTGTAGCATTATTTGTTGAAGACTGATTTTTTTGCTAGCTAGCGTATGCTTTTAAATAAGAATCTATTACATGAGCTATATACTTCGCTTAAAGTTGAGGAACGCCTATTTTGATAAATAGGACACAGTTTTAGTTGGACACTTGCGTATTTAGTTGGTTTCTCTATTGAATTATTCAAAATTCAGAGGTATACAATCGTTTTATTGACTGGAGAAGGATTTTGCAGGATATCAATCACTTGGGCTTGCTGCCGAGTGTCCTCGGAGACTAGGGTGCACTATGGCGTATGGCCACCAAGATACAGTGAAGAGGCTTTCCCAACTCCGCTCCATTTACTTTGGTTACTGAAACTCATTACGTGGGAAACCTAAAGACATGTTTATGCGTGCAGACATCTTCGTCAATCTTGAAAAACTATAATTTTTCATTTATTTGTTGACATTTTATTATTCTGTTATGTAACTGTACCGCAGTTTAGTTATTGACCTCTTAAACTTGCATTTAATGCTGTAGATCCCAGAAACCTGACACCAGAACGCTTGGAACAATTGCGTGTTTTTCCTCACTCCAAAGATGATGTAGATCGGGAAAGGCGTCAGCTGGATCTTTATATCGAAGAAGCAAAGGTATGTTGTAGTCACTGTTTGCATGTGGCAAATTATTAATTAATACCTCACTTAAATTATTGATGGAAATATGTGGCTGTAGACAGTCATACGGACAGCAATATCTTCAACTGTTGTAAAAATCAAGTCAGATACCAACACCGCAGAATATTTATGGCAAAACATTAATAATGAAAGAACAACCATTTTGAGTGCATTATCAATCAACCAATCGTAACAAAACTTTCCAGTGAAAAGTATTGCTTCACCGCATCGTGTATCATCTTCAATTTAGTTTAAGATGACACACAGCTTTCAGCGCCTGGATATATTTAATCATCCACTTATTTGCTCGGTGTGATTTAGATCATATTCTGCTTGGCATCTAGAGACATTAATTAATATGCAAATTTACGAGCCCACTTGTTTATAATATTCATCAGTTGTAGACAGCAAATAACATGTATTTACAACTGATGCTTCACTGTTGTTGAACAGTAACTTATGATTAGTTTTGGGACAACCACTTAATCTCTCATTCCTCGTGGGTAAAATCAAAGGCATTTACAACGAATTATTCTTAAGATTTTTTTTCGTGTTTTAATAAAATGTTTTAACGATAGTGGGTTCGCGAAGTTGATCCCTTATCTGCTGCATTCGTAGTGTTAACAAGCAAACTATCGATCGTTTAGTAACATAAACTAATGGAAGCTTAATATGCCTGCACTGACTTGGTTTTTCTTATCACTTGGACAAGACTCAACAGACATGGAGGCAGAGTTTGTTCTGCGCCACACACGATGCAATATTGACCTGGTACTTTTGTATTGTTCTTTGCTATGTACTATCTCTAAAGTGACTAGTTCCAAAAGCAATTTTGCTAGATGGAGACTGTTAGTCTGATCCTTTTGCATTGACCTGCTTGACATGGCAACTTTTACTAGATGATTCTAAGACGACACTTTTATAAATAACCTAGGCAATTAAACAATTTTAACCGCGTATCATGAGAGCCTAACAAAGCTATCCAAGTTGTGACAGCTTTAGGCATTCATCCTTCACCGTTCATCAACTTGCCGCAGCATAGATGGAAGGCTCATCAGGGAGACCTCTCATCGAGTTGTTCGTGAAATGAATCGGTAGTTATAATGTGGCTTACTCAGCTATCTAAAAGCGGCTGAAGCTAGGCTAATTTGTCTGGAACTCTAGGCAAAACTTGATTCGTCCTGTGTCACCACGAATCATTTTAAAATGCTGACTGTCATTTAAACTAAAATTATATTGATTTCTAAATTATGGACTGCCTCTTTCAGTATGCCACCATTAAGTTACAATTTCACGTGCTAAAAATTTTTCATTTTTGTTTTGCGCAGAATAATACCAGAATTTTTTCACCGCACTTGGAGCCGAAAGCCTCAAATTTGGTATATCTTGACACATTGAAATGTAGGTTTTTGAATTGCATAGATTAATGAGTGGATATATATTATTTTTGTTTCATATCGCTTATTGATTTTACTTATATGATTTCCTGCTAATATCATATTAATTTCTCGATTGGTTATTTGGCACAACTAATGATCCTTCGTTAGCCGAGCCAGCCGTTCTGCATTTATTCATTTCGGTAGCGTTCTTTAACCTTGTTTGATTACGACAGGTTGATTGCGCTTGCTTTTATCAATTGACTTGAAGGTTTCAATTATCATCTGCTTTGTTTACAGCTATAACTCAGCGCTTAAAAACGGAGCCTTCACTGTCGCTTAACTAAGAAAAATATTCGCATTCATGTGTGGCTTGAAAAAGAAAATTTGTTGGTTCATACCTAGATTGAATGAAGGATTTAGACACCAGTGGTGTAAGTTTCCCACAGTAGCTATCCATGTCTGTGCTAGTTTGTTCTCTTTCGTTATAACCAATTTAAAACTTATTTACAATTGCGTCATCATAAGACAAATGTCGAGACAAATGACTGCCAACTACTGCAGTCAATCAACATCTTGATAAAAACACAGTAAAACGACTTATCATTCATAACAAATTATATATAGAAAAAATGGTATTCACATTTATTGACTTTAAAATCGTGTATAATCAAGAAAGGATTTCCGCAGCTACGGTTAATCACATATTTCTTATGACAAACTCAATAATTCCGCACAATGTCATCTTAGCTACCGTCTATCTAGGGTAAAATAATTTAAAATGACAAAACGGACCTCTAGTAAAATGACCTACTTTTCGAAAATACAGATTATTCTTAATCTAGCATTACAAACATCAATAAACATGACTTTTAAACTGAAAATAGTGTTCTGTATATGCAGGAATAAAAATGTTCGTAAGAATAACCACGAATTTATATATATATATATATATATATATATATATATATATATATATATATATATATATTTATTTATATATTCATTGAACCCTTCCTGAGTGCAAAAACAAAAAGAAATTTTATCAGATATAAATCAAATGAAATAAACAAGGTGGAGCGTAAAGTAATAAATGAAATTAAGATTTTGACAAATGCCGTTTTTATTGATGAGGCCACTGCACAGAAGCTCAAGCCAGTTGGATCATCTACACCAATAATGTACGGATTACCAAAAACACACAAAAGAGGTTGTCCAATGAGGCCAATTTTATCAATGGTAAATTCTCCGTTTCATGCACTAGCTAAATGGCTTGTTCGTTTACTTGAACCATTACGTAAACTACTAGGTAATCATTCGGTTGCCGATTCGTTTGAGTTTGTAAACAAAATTCAAGATATAAATGTTAAAAACAAGATTATGGTATCTTTTGATGTTACGTCTTTGTTTACAAATGTTCCAATTGATGAAACCATTGACATTATAGTCAAAGCGGTAGAACACGATATATTACCATCGCCGGTGCCAGGTCAAACTCTACGCAAGCTTATCTTATTATGCACGAAAGACGTACGATTTCGTTTTAATGGAAACATCTACAAACAGACTGATGGTGTCGCAATGGGAAGCCCCTTATCTCCAGTGTTGGCTGAGATTTTTCTAGGGCACCTAGAAAATACATCATTAAAGAGTGACATAAGTAAATGTGCTCAATATATACGGTACGTGGATGATATATTTCTTGTACTTAAAAACAGGTCGCAATCACGAACATTGCTTCAAAGTTTCAACAAAGCACATAAGAATATCGGTTTCACGTCAGAGCACGAGAAAGATGACTGTCTGCCTTTCCTAGATGTACTATTAAAGAAAGAAACTAATGGTAAATTAAACAGAACAATTTACCATAAACCAACATGGTCTGCACAGTATTTGCATTACAGCAGTTTTGTGCCATTTCAATATAAATTATCAACAGTTCGTGGTTGCTTTTCAAGAATTGACAGGTTGGTTAGTCAAGATTCTAAAGAAAATGAATATAATAAAGCAATTAACGATTTAATGTCTAATGGCTATCCCAGACAATTAATTGAATCAATTATTAAAAGGGGAGTTAACCAGAAACAGACGTACTATGGGCCAGAAAAGAAAACCGTCTACCTAAACATCCCATTTAAGGGGGATGCAGTTTCCCGAATGGCACAAAAGAAAGTTGAAGCAGCATTGACACGCACATTTAATGCAGCCAAACTACGAGTGTTATTTAGGGTAACACACTTGCCTTTACCAGCAATCAAAGAGAAACAGCCGTTAATGTCGATATCAAATATTATTTACCAATATACATGCGCAAGTTGTCGATCAACTTACGTAGGCCGATCGACCAGACGGTTAATTACTCGAATGAGAGAACATTGCAACTTGAACTCCTGTTTTAAATCAAATGGTGAATACACGTCTGCTATTGCGCAACACATCATCGAAACATCGCACGTATGTTCTCCAGACGTAGCATTCAAAGTAATTACTAAATGCAAAAACAAAAGGGAGCTAGCCACATACGAAGCCTTATGGATAAACAAATTGCAGCCGGATTTATGTAAGCAGAAGAAGCACGTACAAGCATTGAGCTTGAACTGGATGTGACGCACGCAATTTGATTGGTTTCTATTTTTCACACTCTCTTTGTTCACATATTTCTATCTTGTTTTGCTTTCCAATTTATATATAAAGATATGTTCATGAGTAGATATTTGAGAAGACCATGAGAAAGAAAATTTTCTTATATCTGATAAAATTTCGTTTTGTTTTTGCACACAGGAAGGGTACAATGAATTTTACTAAAGCTCGCATTTCAAAAGAATATATATATATATATATATATATATATATATATATATATATATATATATATATATTCTTATAATTAGGAAAACAACACATAAATAACAAAGTGGATAAAGGCCATTTATTTCGAGAATACTAAACATCTCTTATACAATCATACATATTTATACATATTGGATTTTCAAATCTCAGAGGAAGCAGACCCTTCCGAAATCCTCAAACAAGCAAATGGAGTCGATCCAGACATCAAATTCACTCTCGAGGTAGAGAAAGACGACAGTTTTCCCTTCCTTGACATCAAACTCACTCGAGAAGCAAACGGAGATTTGACACTGGCCATACATAGAAAATCTACTTTCACCGGACAATACATTCATTACAACAGTAGTGTGCCAAAATCCCACAAAAGAAACTTAGTAAACAACCTAGCAAACAGAATCAGGAAGATCTGCTCTGAACACAAGATTGAGGAAGAACTGGGCTACCTGAGGAAAATTTTGCTAATGAACAACTACCCAGAGCGGTTCATTGATGTCAACATCAGACCACGGCAGATTCGTACTAGAGAGGATACCGGCAAGCAGGTTTTCCTGAACTTACCATTTAGAGGCGACATACCAGCCTCAATAATTGCACGGCGGCTGAATAGAATAACTAAGGACAACTTTCCCAGTGTTAAAGTTAATATGACATTCAGTACACAGAGAATCATGAGGTTGGATGCCAAAGATCAATTGCCAATTCTCTCCAAATCATTCATAGTCTACAAATTCTCATGTATGTGCGGTAGCACATATATCGGACGTACGAAGAAGCAATTGATAAGTAGAATCCAGCAACATTTGCCACAGAAATTGATTAACAAAGGCTTGCCACCGTCAGGAAAATCAGCTATTTCCGATCATATATTGGCAACGGGGCACCCTGTCAATTCGACCAATTTCACAATTTTACATAAAGCAAAATCCGAAAAATTATTATTTATCTACGAAGCACTTTACATAAAACAACAAGCACCTGACCTTAACATTCAAAAGTTTCATCAACATGATATCCTTATCGACTGGCCAAGAATAACAAAATTCAACAACAATCTACTAGTATCCAGCCAAGAACCATTAGGCCCTCTACTAGAATCAACAAACGTACAATCGGATTGGCAACAATGTGAAGTGGAAATAACAGAGGCGCATACGATGACAGAAGTCTCCAAACAATGTGAGCGTTTAACATTGCAATCAACATTAGCGTTGTTACCAAGCGAAAATAGCAATCTTGCGCAGCGGGGTGAAACGATCAACTATACTGGGAAAAATAGCACTTGTACATGTAACAGTGAACAATGTGCACAAATGGCTAACTCTCAAGATACCAAAACAATAATGACAAGATCTCAGACATCACTTCGCAATACTGCGAGAATGACCTTTACATACAAACACGCATACACAACACAAACACAAACGCATACACACTCACCAACTAGTCAAAACAAGAAACAACAGTAATAACGAGTCAGATTTGTTACCAATAGCATAATCAATTGAAAACCCAAAATGTATAAATATGTATGATTGTATAAGAGATGTTTAGTATTCACGAAATAAATGGCCTTTATCCACTTTGTTATTTATGTGTTGTTTTCCTAATTATAAGAATACTG
>JAQBSW010008232.1:0-35448 GCA_029291075.1 Eudiplozoon nipponicum | reverse complement strand
GTAAAAAACCTCGCTTATAGAAAACTAATTGCGAATGATCTGTACCAATATCAATTTCCTATATACTTATTTTTCTCAATAAAAATGTTCCAAAAGACGGTATACCGATTTAGCAAGGGTTAGTAGATAGAACATTAGATAAGACACATTTGACTTACATTGTTGCTTATATTTTCTATATTTATGTAAGGTAGGAATATCTTAATAAATGTATAATACGTTAGTCATAGGGAAGATATTCATGGTTAATAGCTACCATGTATCCTTTTAAGAGGAAACCAAAATGTGATAGATAGATGGATATATAGATAGGCCTATGGGTAGATTGATAGGTTTATTCTATACACATAATATATATATATATATATATATGACTCACACTGTTGCTTATATTTATATATATATGTTTTTATACATATTTATATGTATTTTATATATTTATATAAGGTGTGAATAAATAAATATACAATTTGATTAATTGGTAAATAAAAAAAAAACAGTAAGAAAAGAATAAAATAATAATTTTAAATAGGCAAACATATATATATATATATATATATATATATATATATATATATATATATATATATATATATACATAAAGGTGTTACGATATTATATTTAGATATATATGTACATAGGTATAATAAATTATATTAGTCATAAGAGCACATATTCGTTTGCAATTATTTCTAGGAGTTGATTAACTTAGCATTGTGCTTACGATTAGTTTTGATAACCATAACTTTGTCCATACTCTCTCTAACTTTGTCTCGTTAATTTTTGACTTAAGCGTCACTATGACATTCGCTCTCCTTCCATCTAGGTAACTTGCTGTACCATATTTGAACTAATTTGTTACTAAGTGCGCAATACCTCATACACCATTGTATACATTAGAGTTCCCGGCTTTAAATAAAATACAGTATATAATGGTCAAGGTTTTAGTTTTATCATTTTAAATTTTGATTACCGTGACATAGTAGCAATACAGTTATAACAAATAACAAAAGGTTCGATACTGTCTCTCTCCCCTAAAATATTCTGCATACGAGATGAGATGAGGTATAGGTGAGGTAATGATTGGTCTGCTAATTATAAAAAGTTATATATTGAGTTTAGTTACTGAGACAAATTCTATGATTAAAATAGTGTTGAGTCAAATATATATAAATAGAATGGTTTTGGAACGAGGTTACCACATTTGCTTAAATCTGCTATTGTGATCAGTGTTGTGTTGCCTGATGATGGTGCTGGAAAGTAGGCACTGAAACGTCGCCAGTAAACAAAGATGTGATAGAACCGCATTTCCAATTGAAGTAAAAATGAGTCAACCCGATCAAAGACAAAACAAAAATGGAAATAGTGACAAATCGGATCTTTGTGTAACTGCCCGTGTACAGCTACTACCCGCGTACGCAAAACGCGGCATTGATAATCTGAATGCTTACACACCGCAAAATATTGAGTTTAGATATCACATTTGGTTTTGTTCATGACATAACTCAAAGAAAACAATACTAGTTATACATCATATGTATTTGGTAACAAATCAGTTCAACGTGGACCAGCGGGACATGCCAATGTGAACCTTTCACGTTCGTATGTGTTTCGTGCTTACTGGCGATGCCCAAAACTCATTATGTATTGGTTCGCCGCATCAAAGAATAACTAGAAGCTACACAAGTCATTGCATTAAGTTCTGACTGCCACGAAATGTTATAAATTATATCGATTCAAGATAGAGTACATGGTTTTGCTTGAATAGCCGGTGTTTCGAGACGGGTTTTATTCTTAATTTTAGCAAAACTCTGTTACTGGTTAAATAAACCTGCGTATAGGAGAACACATCATCCAACTGTGTCAAATTTCTTGACAAAATATATTAAACGTACAGGTCGTAGAGACGGCATTTGGAGACGAGACGCCTGCAGGCACAACCCGCATATGTACACAATATATTGTAGCTTTTCATGCAGACTTGCATATCCTTCTGGTCATATTTGGTATAAGTTTTTATTAGTCACGCAATAATTAATGTATAAATTCACATAAAATGTTTGCTCAGTCTTGGAATTTGTACTAAATAGAAGCCTTGGTGTTGCTTGCCACTTCCTTAGTCCTTTCAGTCAGACTTATTGTCTATACTTTGGTTTACGAGGTATTCTTTCGTACTTAGCAAACAACTCAATAGTCTCAAAGACAGGCGACGAGATGTGAACAGACGATGCTAACAAGCCATTCAGATAACTGAGATTTATTTTAATTTAACTTTTAGATTTCTTGTCATTTGAAAAGACTTAGAATTTCGAGTAATCGAACGATCACGTGGCATACTGATAGACGTGTATTCATCTGAACCAAATGTTCACTAGTTCCATTCCTGCCAACATGTGCCCAAGCTACCAAAGATGGGCTGACTTGTAATGACGAACCCGTGGTTTATGAGATGGCTGTCATTAACTCTGCAATGCAAGTAGCAAATCGAAAAATTTCTAAACATAGTTAAGCTTTATAGGAATCAATGACACAGGTTCAGTTTAAGGGTTATGCTTCGGTAATATTTAAATAGCTGTTTTTCAGGCAACACAAATTTCAATTTACAGAGATATATATTTAGATCCCAAAATATGTTCAAGACAGACAAAGTAATATCAAATGAAACTAATGATGCATGCTTGCTTCATTAGTTTCATCGTTAAACTTGTGAGGATGAACCAACTGAATAAGGCTACGGAGAAAGACAAGCGAAATATTTTAAAGAAATAGAACTACTGGAACAATAAAAGATGCGTTAGTCATTACGAAGATCAGATAATTGCAAGTTATTCAATTTCGCAAAAAAATCTTTTCAATCAAAGTAATATCTTTTTTATATTCACTAAAATTCCATGGCTTGTTAGTCAACCAAATTATGCAACAAATGTGTTACTTTTAATTTCAGAATGAACATGGATACTTACTCAGGTATCCTTCTTAATTTCGATTCAAATCATCCATATAGAATGAAAATCGGTATCTTAAAATCGATGATAATAAGCTTAAGATTAACAGATAATAAACATAGAGAGATTGAATTAGGGAGACTGCGAGAAATATTCAGTGCTAATGGGTATCCTCTAAAGTTAATTGAAGCAACTATAATGAGCGTTATAAGTAAATTTAATCATGACTGGAAGTACGTGAAGTCAAATAAATTAAAAGATGACCGGAGGGTAATGGTTATACCTGACTCTAAACTAAGTAGGAAAATAAAAATGGTAGCATCAAAATACAATATACGTACTATTGTAAAACAGACCCTTACACTAGGTATTATACTTCCCAACCAAAAGGAAAAATAGAACCGCTAGACACATCAGGAGTATATGAAATTCCATGTAACGACTGTAACTTGATGTATGTGGGTGAAACCATGCGCCCAATAAAGGTTAGAAGAGGGGAATATAATACCGCATGCAAGTATAACAACGTAAATAGTTCGGATATTGCACGCCATAGATTAGAGACAAGACACACGATTAATTGGGATGGGCGTAGACGTATATCAATTTATAGCCGTAGCAGATCGACTAGACTGATTAGAGAATCCATCGAAATTAAATCGAGAAATGACATAATGAATGAAACAGCCGTAGAAAAATCACTAGGTCCTATTTGGAATACAGCACTAAATTATGGTAGAAAATGAAGATTGCACGAATCAGAATCAGAATCAGAAACTCGCTCAAGTAAAAGAATAAGAATACTGGACTGATATTAACTTACAGAGGTGGAGATTGATTAATTCAATATCACCTAATTTATTTTGATTATTTCATCCTTGATTACTTGTTGTTAGTGTAGCGCCTTTAACATACATTTATCAATACATGATGACAAGGTTTATTTTTATTTTATTTTCTTTGCACTATTACTAGTATCTTCTTTATCAGGCAATTTTTAATTTATTTTACGTACCATTTAATTTAACTTTCTACCCTATTGAAACACTTTATCCGTTTCTAATTTAATTTTACTACCTATTAATTATTTACTCTATTAATAGTGTCATGCCCCCTCCTCACCGAAATGCCACTCGTAATTACTTCATTTAGAAAAGTAAATGTAAAATAGGTCTGACGTATGCAGTTAGGAAATAATAGTTATCATTTTAGTTTTACTTGTATGACCGTTACACGTGCCTGTAATTTTATGTAACAGATTAGCTCTCAGTTTTAAGTAAACGCTCACGCACATACACACAAACACGCTTATCCAGTGAATAGTCAGATGTTGCCAAATCGCTGTAATTTCACTGGGATGAGTGTACACTTGCATTAACTGATTACTCCTCAATTCAAAACAAACGAGAACACATACACACAGGCATGAGTTGTCATTAATTGTCATTATATCACTGTAATCTCATTGCGAAGAGTGTATACATGTAGACACATACACAAACCAATTTAACATACACTTCCTAACATTTTTATAAAAAAACGTTATGCTTAAGAGATCTAAAATCAAGTATAAATGAGGCGGTTTAAATTAATATTTCCACTTGACATATTGATTGTCAACTAAGTGTGTGATGTGTTTGGCATTGAAAAAGGGTTCCGTAATTGGAACCCGAAATATCTGCAAAAATCATGATGACAGTGGATTCAAATATTTCGGTACGCAATCCGAAAATCAGGTAAATTGTTTATTTCCTGTCGCGCAACATGTTTCTTTTAAATTTTGCTATTAATGTCTGAATTGAATTTATAAATAACTCACACTCTCACACTTCCAAAATTTTATTCTTTGATAATTCGTTATAAAATTAACGTTATTTCAATCTTTTTGTTAGCAGTCCCCATTACTGAAATTAAGCCGTCTCTATCTACGTGAGAACTTGGTGCTGAATGGTCTCGTCACTCCGAGTGCTCCACGCCATCAGTATTAACCATTGACAGTTTTGGAGTATTTAATACTACTGACTGCGGTATAACCAGTAGTGGTTATTTGAAGTTGGGAATGGCTGTCCATTGTGCAAATATCTTCTGATGCTACTTATATTGGTGACGATAATTAGTCTATTTCGCCGTCGCGGGCATACAATAATTCCACCCAGCAGACGTGCCCAGACGTTCAAGTCCTGTCCGCGGCAAATTCTGGTCAGTACATGATGAGTTCCCAATAAGGACGAAACCGGTCTACTGGATGAATTGCCTTTTCTACACTATACAATTCTTAGTTTATACTGACATATTTAAGTAATTAATGGATCAGGTGTTTATATCAAGACCGCAACTTTGATTATAATAATTGTTATCACCACCCGCGCAACCAATGTTCGTTTAATAATTCCACCGTTTCCTCATTAATCCGTGATGAAACTTCTATTCCGGTATGCTTAAGCGGAGAGGTAGAATATCCCTGTTCAACCACTTATATATTTAAGCCAAGTTTTCGAATTTGAGATAAGCACAAATCTGATTTTAATTAACCGGTTACAATACATCAACAAAACAAAGGAATATTTCAATTATAGATTAACCTTATTTATGCATATGTTAGCACGTGATAAACACAAATTGCATTGGGGAGAACAATCCCGCCAAAACTGAACACATATTCTAAAAATCAAATTCCAAATCAAACGTGTTTTCATGTATTGAAAATAATTACACCCAATATACACACAATATATATATATATATATATATATATATATATAAAAGAACACAACGTATACCCTGGAATATATTAACGAATCCAGAATAATGGCTTAGATACTGGAAAAATAAGAATTATTATTGAAGGCCTGTCAGTTATGTCTTTGTTCCAGTCCAATTTAATTTCCTTTTGAATTACTTTCTCCAGGTTTAAGCAGGGGTTCAGCTTATTAATTGCAATAGCTTCAAAAGCCAGAAGCATTTTTTCGATTTTTTCCTTGTAGAGAACTGAAAAATTGTTACTACTAACAACATGACCTGTGAGTAGTACATGTGCGCAAATTTCTGATTTTTGTGCAGGAGCTTAAACGTGCAGAGTGTAATTTAAAAGGAAATTATATTGGACTGGAACAATGAAATAAATGACAGGCCTTAAAAATAGCCTACGTTCCGCAAAATACGACACACCTGTCAATTGCGGTCGCACTTACAATGAAAGCGATGACTCAACACATGACGTTACGCCAAAAGAGTGGTCTAAATTGCGCAAAACAAAGGTAGACATGGCGAAGAGGGGGTTGGTTACGATAAATGTAAAGTTGAATCCACTGTCATCATGATTTTTGCAGATATTTCGGGCTCCAATTACGGAGCCCTTTTTCAATGCCAAACACATCACACACTTAGTTGACAATCAATATGTCAAGTGGAAATATTAATTTAAACCGCCTCATTTATACTTGATTTTAGATCTCTTAAGCATAACGTTTTTTTATAAAAATGTTAGGAAAGTGTATGTTAAATTGGTTTGTGTATGTGTCTACATGTATACACTCTTCGCAATGAGATTACAGTGATATAATGACAATTAATGACAACTAACTAGATAAGCGTACGTCATGCTGTGTGTATGTGTTCTCGTTTGTTTTGAATTGAGGAGTAATCAGTTAATGCAAGTCTACACTCATCCCAGTGAAATTACAGCGATTTGGCAACATCTGACTATTCACTGGATAAGCGTGTTTGTGTGTATGTGCGTGAGCGTTTACTTAAAACTAAGAGCTAATCTGTTACATGTAATTACAGGCACGTGTAACGGTCATACAAGTAAAACTAAAATGATAACTGTCATTTCCTAGCTGCACACGTCAGACCTATTTTACACTTACTTTTCTAAATGAAGTAATTACGAGTGGCATTTCGGTGAGGAGGGGGAATTACACTATTAATAGAGTAAACAATTAATAGGTAGTAAAATTAAATTAGAAACGGATAAAGTGTTTCAATAGGGTAGAAAGTTAAATTAAACGGTACGTAAAAGAAATTAAAATTTGCCAATCCGAAAATCAGGTAAATTGTTTATTTCCTGTCTCGCAACATGTTTCTTTTAAATGCAAAGTTGTGTTTGGATGAACGAATATATTAACGAATCCAGAATAATGGTAGAAGATAGAGGGAGAAATAAGATTTATTAATAAATGTTGTCCCATGAAATACGTTGTTGCGATCCCATATTTAAAAAATGGTGATACTTGTAACGACAAGTTAATATATATATATATATATATATATATATATATATATATATATATATATATATGTGTGTGTGTGTGTGTATATGAAACCCCAAAAGGGTATGAAATTATGGCTATTGTGTCAGTACCTGATACCACCACTGTGATTGCCGAAAAGTTACCAGAATGATAAAAATCAGCATTTGCGTAACGTACAATCCTATCTTTCGATATTTATCAAATTTAAATTCGCTTACCTTACGATATTGAAAAAGCACTGAAGAAACCACTTATGTCCTATGTGTTTATATTTAATTTAATGGAATATTCCATTTCTTTAAGCTTAATTATCTTTAAAATAGACCTCCGATAAAATTACCACACTTGACAATGGCTAAATTTAAATAAGTTGACCTATCGTCTGCAAAGTTCGCCTAATTAGAATCGAATGATTCTTGAAATTTTCTTCCTTTCGACATTTGGTGTTATTTATTCGGAATTCAATTTCGGTTAATCAACGTATAAATCTCACGTTTGGCAATAAGATTGTTGTACACGAATTGATACTAAGTTAACTATACACTAATTCAGGTTAGGACACAGTTTACATCATTATATTTCGGATATTCATGGATAAAACTTTATAGAATTCAAGGGTTTATGATGAATAATCTGTTCTGTGTCGTCTACATTAGAGGAAATATTAAATAAACCACATTCCTGTTTACGCTGAAAGACCACCGGCACCAGTTTTCTTTAATCAGTGAGCATAATCCAGACAAGAAAAAAACACGAAATCCATTCTTTAAACAAAAATCTCCCACATGCCTTCAAAGAAGACAAATTGCCATTTTTCATCTACATTTTAAAGCCTAAATATCAGATTAGACGTACGACAAGACTACAGGAAAAATCGAGATAAAAAGGTCCGTAACAGTAAGTTTAAAACGGGGAACGGAACAGACCTTTAATCATCACCTTGAATTCTTAAGAAATAAGCTTTACTTTGAACAAATTTATAACCAAAGGGACAAGAAAATCTCATGTAGAGTCAGCCTATTACCAAGTAGTCTTCAATAGCTATCACGAACAATTTCACTACACCCTACGTCATAGACCCAATTTGCACTCGCATTGCATATCATACTTAATCATCCGTAGAAAACCACAAGCAGTAGAAATTATTTGAACAAAATTTATTTGCGAGAAACGGGATAAGAAATCTTTAAATAAATGTAGAGAACTGCTCAGAATTTGCCGTGATCAGGGTCCGAGCCTGGGCACGTCTACTTTAGAATCTATTGTTCCAACAACTCCACACCGTGCCTCACGCTAAATACAAGTTATGATGTGGAAAAGGCAATTCATCCAGTAGACCAGTTTCGTCCTTATTATGAAATTTTCGCATACTTCAACAATCTATCTACATTTCATTCTATATAATTTTCTATATATATATATCCATCCATCCATCTACTTAACTATAAATCTGCATCTTTTGTGTTCTTTCATCCAACTATATATAGGGAGATATATTTATAAATCTATCTGCCTATATGCTCGTCTCTATTGCTATTTATTTATATATTCGACTATTTTTGAAGAAATACAACGCGATTTTTATAGTGGTCTTAACGATATATATATATATATATATATATATATATATATATATATATATATATATAGTGAGATATATTTATAAATATATCTTCCTGTATGTTTGTCTCTTGTTATTTATTGATATATATATATATATATATATATATATATATATATATATATATATATATATATATCGTTGCCATTTTCACCATTGTTTAAAATATAAAACTGATGTGCACAAATGAAAAAGATAGCCTCTCCGAGAAGTCAACATCTTTGTCTGTATACAAATTTCAATATACCTGCAACGCTCATTACATTGGCAGATCAAAAAAGATGCTTAAAACTCGAATAAATCAGTATCCCCCCAAAAACTATTAAAAGGGTGCAGCTCCTGCACAAAAATCAGCAATTTACGAACATGAATTACTCACAGGTCATGCTGTTAATAGTAACAATTTTTCAGTTCTGTACAATGCAAAAACGGAATAAATGCTTATGGATTTTGAAGCTATTGCAATTATTAAGCTGAAGCCCTGCTTAAACGTGCAGAAATTAATTCAAAAAGAAATTAAATTGGACTGAAACAAAGACCTAACTGACAGGCCTTCCAAAATAGCCAACGTTTCGCAAAATACGACACATACATCAATTACGGACGCAATTACAATGAAAGCGATGACACACCAAATGACGTTACGCAAAAGGAGTGGTCTAAATTACGCAAAATAAAGTCTGACATAACGAAGAGGGGATCTATTACGAAAATGTACAGTTGGTATTGGATGGACTAATATACTAACGAATCGAAAATAATGGCTGAAGATACTAGTTGAAATAAGATTTACAATCCCAGCTAAGAAAATATACTTTATTAAATTTTCGTGTTGTGGTCAAATTTGTGTTCATTTTTTTCGTTTATTTCACTGCAAACAGTTAATGTTCGTGACTGCATAGAAATTACAAGAGGTAAGAGCCGCATCTCTACTTTTCTTTCCACAAATAAACGAAATGCGGATTGATCCTGGAATCAACGCGTCAGTGCGTTGAGGCTGGCGGTAGTTTTGTTATGTTGTTCGACGTCTGGTTAATTACAATGGGATTGGTGTTTACTTCAAGCTTGCAAACTTGATTTAAATAATTGTTACCACCACACGCGCAATCAATTAATCTTTATATGTACACATTTTTCAGGTCTTTATGCATATATATATTCTTTATTATGTCCATTGCCTTTGAATATTACACAGTATATTTCTTATTAAGAAGAAAATATACATTAATAACAAAGTGGATAATGGCCGTTTATTTCGAGAATACTATATTTCGCTCTACAATCTTTCATTTATATACATTCTGGGTTTTCATTTGAATATGTGGGTGGCAAAGAACGTGACTCGGTTTTCTATTTCTTGTTTTGGCTGATTGGTAAGTGTGCGTGTGCCTGTTTGCATATTTCCCTAGACAAGAATGTATATATATATGTATATATATATTTATGCATGTATGTATGTATGCTTATTAAAATGTGTGTATGCATGTTTGTATGAATGTATGAATATATGTTTTTAGGCTTATATGAAAGGATTTAAGTATGTATGCAATTGTGTATGTCTGTTTATGTAGTCTTGATAGGTAGCCTTCAAAAATCAAATTTTTTTGGCACATGAGTCAGTTCAGATCCTTGAATGTATGCCTGCATCATCAGTGTGAAAGGCTTATTTTGAATAACCTTCTGAATTCGAAATATCGGGTGCTGCATGTCACAATGATTCGATTGCGTGGCGATATAATTTATGGAGCGTTGACTAAACGTATTTTGTACTAGATGAAATAAGGATGCCCTGCAGGTTTCTTTTAATGAGCCGACTATCATTCATATCTTCAAAAAGGCAATCGTAATTTGTGTGATAACCATCGTGACACAAACTTGACTCCAGTCGTATCTAGGTTATTTGCTTCGATTTTCTTACGCCGTCTTAGCGCCTCGCATGAATCATATACTGGAGAAGAGTAAGCCTGATACTCTCTAGGTCTAAATTAAATGGACAATAGTTTAATAGTAAGGCACGTACTTGATATGCGACATGTTTACTGTATCGCAAACCATATGTCCACTAATTTTTTTAATTATATGCTCGCTTTCTGCACACACATTTCCGATCGTTTTAATGTTTACAATGAATTATCGCACAACTTTACATTTTGCAGTGCTTTACGTCTAGTGTGCCAAATTTCGGCATTTTTTTAATGCTTGTAATAAGTGTAGGATGAGAGTGTCGAACATATTCCGAGCGTAGATTAGTTGTTCTTGTCTGTGAAGACGATATTGTATTATTATTTACAAACGATATGCTGCCTAGTCCTCTTTGAATAGATTTTTAGTCATTTTATCCCTCTAAATATTAGATTCTTCTAAAGGATTACTCACAATCCACTCCAATGCTATGGCCACAAAGTAAATTTTTGGACATAATCCATGTTAGCTGTATCAATACATGGCAATATGAGCTACGATGTGAGCATTAGAATCATGAAAGCTAACTCTCTCCAATCTTAACCAATAATAGAGAAACGCGAGTATCCCACACTGCCTTAAAGGTAGTCCTAACAATGCATCTGTATATGCTGTTTTATTTTTCGCTAGGGAAACTTGGTTCTTTAGAGTCGTGGAATTTGGACATTCCAGCACCGTTGTTTGAGAAGCACAATAACTACGGGGTACCGAAATCGAATAAGTTTCGATGACATACATAGACATATTTTTAGTTGGACCAAAATATCTTGCTCGTTTGAAAAACTAATTAGTCTTAATCAACTACGCTGTCTCGGTCAGGTTTTACGTATGACTTAGCAATATTATGTGGTATAGGATCCGTTTGCCTACCAGGTTTGGGTTGGTGTAGACATCGTAGTTCTTGGCTGCGCGATATGATGTAGAATCGAGCTTAGTTGGGATCTTTTTGCAGATATTTTGGCAGAATAATCCTCCAACTTTTTTCGGAGTTGGGCTGAGTTACCTGCAATGTTCGGTCGTGTTTATGATGCGGTACAGTGAAACCCGCAAGCCAGCTGTGTTGCCGATTTCGCCATGTCCTAAATCTTGCAGTCATAATGATGCTATGCTATGTTGCCTCATTTCTGTGTGTTACCGAGGTAACTATCCATCTAAGCTAGATCTTTCCTTTCATTAATCGCTCTCTTTTAATGTTTTTTGTTTAAATTATTTCCATCATTTTCATTTTTTTAATTATTATCTGTTTAGAATTATACTTGTTAGTTTTTATGTTTTATTTTCACATGGTTTTATGACAGTGAGGCATATGTTACTGACGGCAAATGTTTTTTGCTAATCGTGATAATAATAATAATAATAATAATAATAATAATAATATTAATAATAATAATAATAATTTATTTAAAGATTTCTTATCCCGTTTCTCGCAAATAAATTTTGTTCAAATAATTTCTACTGCTTGTGGTTTTCTACGGATGATTAAATATGATATGCAATGCGAGTGCAAATTGGGTCTATGACGTAGGGTGTAGTGAAATTGTTCGTGATAGCTATTGAAGACTACTTGGTAATAGGCTGACTCTACATGAGATTTTCTTGTCCCTTTGGTTATAAATTTCTTCAAAGTAAAGCTTATTCCTTAGGAATTCAAGGTGATGATTAAAGGTCTGTTCCGTTCCCCGTTTTAAACTTACTGTTACGGACCTTTTTATCTCGATTTTTCCTGTAGTCTTGTCGTACGTCTAATCTGATATTTAGGCTTTAAAATGTAGATGAAAAATGGCAATTTGTCTTCTTTGAAGGCATGTGGGAAATTTTTGTTTAAAGAATGGATTTCGTGTTTTTTTCTTGTCTGGATTATGCTCACTGATTAAAGAAAACTGGTGCCGGTGGTCTTTCAGCGTAAACAGCAATGTGGTTTATTTAATATTTCCTCTAATGTAGACGACACTGAACAGATTATTCATCATAAACCCTTGAATTCTATAACGTTCTATCCATAAATATCCGAAATACAATGATGTAAACTGTGTCCTAACCTGAATTAGTGTATAGTTAACTTAGTATCAATTCGTGTACAACAATCTTATTGCCAAACGTGAGATTTATGCGTTGATTAACCGAAATTGAATTCCGAATAAATAACACCAAATGTCGAAAGGAAGAAAATTTCAAGAATCATTCGATTCTAATTAGGCGAACTTTGCAGACGATAGGTCAACTTATTTAAATTTAACCATCGTGGTAATTTTATCGGTCTATTTTAAGATAATTAAGCTCAAAGAAATGGAATATTCCATTAAATTAAATATAAACACGTAAGACATAAGTGGTTTCTTCAGTGCTTTTTCATTATCGTAAGGTAAGCGAATTTAAATTTGATAAATATCAAAAGATAGGATTGTACGTTACGCAAATGCTGCTTTTTATCATTCTGGTAACTTTTCGGCAATCACAGTGGTGGTATCAGGTAATGACACTACAGCCATAATTTCATAACTTTTGTGGGCTTCGTATACACACACACACATATATATATATATATATATATATATATATATATATATATATATATATATATATAAATTTGTCATTACAAGTATCGCCATTTTTTTAAATATGAGATCTCAACAACGTATTCCATGGGATAAAATTTATTAATAAATCTTATTTATACCACTATTTACTACCATTATTTTGGATTCGTTAATATATTCGTTCACCCAAACCCAACTGTACATTTGTCGTAACCAATCCCCTCTTCGCCATGTCTGCCTTTGTTTTGCGCAATTTAGACAACTCTTTTGGCGTAACTTCAGGTGTTGCGTCATCGCTTTCATTGTAAGTACGACCGCAATTGACAGGTGAGTTGTATTTTGCGGAACGTAGGCTATTTTCAAGGCCTGTCATTTATTTCATTGTTCCAGTCCAATATAATTTCCTTTTGAATTACTTTCTGCACGTTTAAGTTCCTGTACAAAGATCAGAAATTTGTGCACATGTACTACTCACTGATCATGATGTTAGTAGTAACAATTTTTCAGTTCTGTACAAGGAAAAAATCGACAAAATGCTTCTGCCTTTTGAAGCTATTGCAAATAATAAGCTGAACCCCTGCTTAAACGTGCAGAAAGTAATTCAAACGGAAATTAAATTGGACTCGAACAAGCATATAACAGACAGGCCTTCAATAATAATTCTTATTTTTCCAGTATCTAAGCCATTATTCTGGATTCGTTAATATATTCCAAGGTTCACGTTGTGTTCTCATATATATATATATATATATATATATATATATATATATATATATATATATATATATACTTTCTGCACGTTTAAGCAGGGGATCAGCTTATTAAAATCAGATTGGTGCTTATCTCAAATTTTAAAACTTGGCTTAAATATATAAGTGGTTGAACAGGGATATTCTACCTCTCCGCTTAATCATACCGGAGTAGAAGTTTCATCACAGCTAACATGCGGAATCTAGAAGAATTAATGAGGAAACGATGGAATTATTGTATGCCAGCGACAGCAAAATAGACTAATTATCGTCACCAATATAAGTAGCCTCAGAAGAAATTTGCACAATGGACAGCCGGTCCAAACTTCAAAAACCACTATTGGTTATACCGCAGTCAGTAGTATTGGATACTCCAAAACTGTTAATTGTTAGTACTGACGGCGTGGAGCACTCGGAGTGACGGGACCATTCAGCAACCAGTTATCACGTAGATTGAGACGGCTTGAATTCAGTAATGGGGACTGTTAACGAAAAGATTGAAATAACGCTAATTTTATAACGAATAATCAAAGAATAACATTTTGTAATTGTGAGATTGTGTGGAGGAGGTTGAATCCTCCGCCTTATATAAAATGACCTTGAATGATAAATTTAAACCACCATAGCTGATTGTAACAACTTTATTTAAAAGAATTTTTTCTTTTTATTTTCCAGAACATTCTTTGTTTAAAGACTTGATTTTTTAAATTGTGCGCAATTTTCAGTTTTTGAGTATCTCGCTTCAAACCTGGTATTGAAATTTCGTCTGCTGCATTTTAACATTTCTTTCCATGATATACGATTACAACATTATACAATAAACATCTTCCAATCCTTGCCTTGTGTTCTGATATAATATAGCACTGAGGAGGAGCCTTGGAACAGGTATAATTGTTTTATTTGTGGGTCACGTACACAACAAAACAGATTATTAATGGCATAGCAGCTGTCCGACTCTCACCTTCCGATTGCCATTGTAAGTGTCAATTTAATTATTAAAACTTTTGATCATGAGTACCGATATTAAGTATGAGGACACATGCAAGTTAGTGCAGGACATATCGGACTTGAATTTAAATGACACTAGCAATAATGTAAGCATATCAGATTCTACTGTGAATTTTAGGACTTCCAGCGAACTGGCATCTATGGGGCTTACAGACACGGATAGGTTAGGGGCCTCAACAAGTGTGAGTTATTCATAAATTCAATTCAGATATTAATTGCAAACGCAGATTACGGTTTATTGGCCAATTATTTTCATTTAATATAACTTGCTACTTACTAGATTTTATATAAAATATACATTTATTTCCAAAAGATATCAAAATATTTGTTTCAGTAGAAGTATTGATTTAGTGTTGTTCCAATTCCATTTGATCTCGAATAAAATGCTTATATTAAAAAATGAAAACAAATTAATTACCTACGATATAAAATGAAGTATAAGTTAACATTTGCATAGAGCGAGTGAACTGCAAGGCCGCAGTATATATTTACATGTATGCACGCACAATAATCACGATCATCAATGTCATAAATATATGCGCTCATGGTGCAAATACCTTATTGCTGCTTATTGGCGCTCGTTCTTTGCGATAAGTCGATAAATCAGTAGTTCCTTGATCTGCCCGCTAGGGTATTTGCATCCACTGTCTTTGACTCCGGATATATCGACTTCCGGTGTCGGAAAGCCTTCAACAGAAAGCGTACAAACAATTTGACAATCAATAGGTCAAATTAGTTGTGGGATGTGCTTTCCGTTGTAATGACTTCCAAAACCTGAAGTCGATATATTCGGAATCAAATTGTAGACAGTGGATGCAAACACATTGTTGGTTAGAACAAGAATCAGGTAATTAATCTATTCCCTGTCTCGCAACATGTTACTCTAATTTAGATACATGGACTGGTTTCCAGCCAAGGCTGACGAACATCGTCCATCCGGAGCATAATATTTTCAGGCTCTAAACTTGAACAATTCTTGCTGCAACTTAAGCTTGTCCACTGTGTCTGACATAAATAAACGCACACACACACACACACACATGCATATTAGTTTACATACATATATGCAGACACATTCAAATTCAGAGGCAGTAGAAACGCAATCATATGTTCTTAAATGCGATAAACTATAACTCAAAGATTTATTTATTATGCTTCGCTCACTTAGTATGAAATAAATTTATACCTGAATTTTATCATGTTTCAAACACGAATTGAGTAACAGGAGTAGGCCTGAGCCAGAAGGGCGTGTTGTCCGCTGCATCCAAAGGTCGGTAAGTGGAGAAGATTTATACTTTCTCCAGTATGCTGGAACTGGTGTAATTGATAGTGTCGATAGATATTGATTTTAATGTAGGTGTGTGTGTGTGTGTTTGTGTGGGTGTGTAAATTGATGTGACAACGTGACTGATGTTGTGTAATTTAAGGCAGCAATGTTAATACGGAAACTATTCCCATTCTCTAATTCAGTGCGTCAGTGGGCCAATTCCACTTTTAAGGCCGTGCGAACGCGTCCACTTTGAGAACAGGCACTCCGACGAAGTGTTCTGCCATCAGCTCTGGTGCGATTGAGAGCGAAGTCACCTGTGACCTGTTGTCTGGCAGTGTTGGCTGACTCTGTTGGGACGGACTCAGGCTGATCAACAGTCTGACGCCTCTGGATATCTCGGCTGAACTCCTTTTGTCCCGCCATTTTTCCTGCGTAGTTTGTTGCAATTTTTTTCAAATTTTTATTTCGTATGCGAAATATTAATATTTAAAAAAATAACCCTGATTATATTTTCGATGATAGGAGATGATGTGATGAAATCTATTGAAATAAAGCCACTTTTCTCCAAATTTTCAATCCAATTTATTATTGAGACAGAGTAATCAGCACATTAGACATGATGATTCCAGCTGAGTTGTCTCTGCAGTCTTTGTGAAGTGGTAGCGTGTTCCACCTAGTAATGTCACACGTCCTGTTGGGAATCAAATGACGCTATACCTTTACTTCGTTCCCATTACTAATTCTGTCGATTCCAGTCGTCGTTTCAGCTTGGTTATATAGTGATTAAATTTTGCACTCTGCTCTACCCCCGTGGCCACTCTATTCTCCTAATTCAAAGGTAGGACAATAGCTAATTGTTTATTTTTGTAGCACAGTTTAGAATGACTGTCTTGATTTCACTTAGTCTTTGAAAGAAGTGCTAACTTTTAATGGTCGAAAGCGTGAAAATAGAGCATATTTGGTATATTACTTCAACTTATGTGTTGTACGCAGCTGGGTGGCGCAGTGGTTAGAGCCACAGACACTGAAGCACATGTGCCCCGGTTTGAGTTCTGTCTACTGTAAATTCTGGTAAGTACATGAAGATGCAAAGAATTACAAAATGTCTTTTCTATCTGATGCATTGTTTAGTTTATACTGATATATATATATATATATATATATATATATATATATATATATATATATATATATAATGTAGATATATAAATTGTTTGCCTTGTGAAATATAAGTATTATTCCAAAAGCACGAAACACCGCATTATTTATAACAAATTGTCGAGAGGATATTTAGTGCGTAACTATTAATGGATATTTCACAAATAATATTCTTCGCCACATAACGCGATATAATTGACGTTTTGGCATAAACCTTTATCCGTTAATATTTTATATTTGGGTTATTTTGTATATAGGCGCCATACACAGGCAAACACACACATTTAGAGATTAATGACAGGATTATGATTATATATAATTCTGTCAGTAACAATTAAGCTATGAATTAATTATCAAAGTCAATTTATTCAGAGTTCTTAGTGGGAACTCGCCAGACGGAACATGAATCAAGGAAAATTTGCTTTAGATTCTGTGACTCTATCCACTTTGCCAACAATGTTGCATATTACACGCTATCTGAAGTCATATACCAACATATGTTTCTGCTTGGTCTTTTCTTCAGATGAAAACTATTTGGAATCTCTTAAGGCTTGAAGTTCTAACTGGTTTCCACAGATCTCTCATTATAAAACTTTTATTAAAGCACTTAGGGAAACTATATGAGTCTCAAATAGCTGGATTTTGAATATGTTGTCAGTGTACACTAAACATTAAATCAGAGGCAATTGATCCACAATATCGGTTTTTCCATTTCGAGAACTAATACTGTAACGTTCAGAATATGCCGCGGATTGAGCTCGAATCGGGGACATTTCACTGCGGCACTATTGTAGCATACTATACGCACTCTGAAGTCATATGCAAACATAGGTATTTGGGTAGCCTTTCTTTCATGTGGACACTATTTGGAATCTCTTATGACCTGAAATTCTAACAATCCATCCCTGATCTGCTTCCATGCAACTGAAAACTTGTCACTCGTTGATTGGATAATTGATTAGCCTTACGTCATACCAGAGGCATATGATAATCTTAATATTGGTAAAGGTGAAACATTACATTCTTTACAGCTAGTCCAAACTGATATTACTTGATTCTTTAATTTTTAAATCTTCTGCTTATGTGTCATTACTGTAAATATACAAAAAACTTATTACGTGTGAAGTAATGGTAAGTAAGAAGAAAAAGACACGCGAAAACGTACACTAAAATAGTCAAAACAGGTAATATGACTGAACGAACGTTACTGTCTATGTTGAGCATAACAGGAACCGAGTCATTAGGCTGCAAACCATTGCACTAGCGGCTTCATTCGAATATTTCTTGAATTTACGTCTCAATACATGATTGTTTATTATGCCGATATGCTTAAGTTGCGAAGTATTGGGTTTCTCTCTTATTATAAGTTTGTTTTTTTGAATTAAGGCCTTAATGTTAATGGTTAATTATTATTTCTTATTTCTAAAGTTTTCTATTTAGTTGGCATTTCGGTGTTTCTTGGTTTCCCTTCCCGATATTCATTGGATACTGCATTTATTCACTGCTTTAGCTTGAGCATCGTGGCTGGTACTCGTGGGTTCTGTTGGTGCTGTATGGCGTCTGATTATTATCGGAAAGTCTAACAGTAATCGAATGGAAGATAAAATATTACGTTGCAGTAAGAATCACAATTTTATTGTTATGCTTAAGCAATTTCTTCCTATCGCGAACGAATAGCACCGTATCGTTTTATCGAAATAGATGAGCCAACAAAAAGTGAAGGTTTACATATATAATTAAAGGAACATTAGTTTGCTTTGTTGATGTAAATTTTAATGCGTTTCATACTGTCAGGTCAATGTTTGTATTTCGGAATAGACTTTGCGATGGAAAATTTTGTCACACAGTAAACATTTCGTGTAATCAAGTATGTCCTGTTCGTCAATGTGTACATCTAGTTGTCTTTCTTCTCCAAATGATGCTTCTATCTAACCAGTTTCACATAATTAAATTACCGTGAGTCGCAATTACTGACGCGTTTCGACCTTCCATGGTCATCATCTGAGTTTGATAGAAATTTGTTTTACGAGGATCAATCCAAAATTTAACAAACATTGATTGTGCGAATGTGGTAAAATTTATTTAAATCAAGTTTGCGAGCTTGAAGTAAACACCAATCCCATGTTCAAGACAACACTTCTGTCGTTACATTGTGATAATCACTCGCGCCATCAACGCGTTTTTTTCTCTATACAACTTTAGTTTGTTACCAAACCCACTGATAGCGGAGTGTTTGTTAATATTGATAGATTTGGTTGGCCAGTTAGAACCCTAAGTCTAACAGGATGCCACATGGGCTCCACCTGAAGGAAAGACTAACCAAAGACATAAGTTAGTAAAGAATTGAAAATAATTTGCAATGTGCCACAGATTGACACACTGGATGGAGTCAAAGACTTGGAAACAAATGTTACCAAGTTGGAGTAATGTCGGCGGCAAATTCGAGATAGTACCCGAAGACAAGACCGGTCAACTGGATGAATTTCCAGTACTGGCAAATTTTCAAGATTTTTGGCAAAAAAATTAATGAGTATAGTCATCATGAACGGAAGGTATAATTTCATATGCACATTCGTTTCGTGATTATTGGCGACTCATCAGTAGGACCGGTATATGAAATTCCACATTCTAATATAAAGTTAGCGTATAGCGTAGTACCGGATTCTACTAATGAGTCGCCAGTAAGCACGAAATGAATGTGAATATGAGATTATACCTTTCGTTCTGGCGGACTTGGTTTATCCCTGTTGTCCAATTTGAAGTAATTTGTTACTAGGTGCGCAACACCTAATACATAAGAAGAAGAAATTAATTTACTTTAGAACTTTGGGATAAATAAAATTTGTGATCTATGGCAGAATGTGCAACAGGACGGCATCGAAAGTCTGTTGGAAACGTAGATGAATTCATCCTCAATATGCTTCATTTTACAGCGTTTCTGTTGTTATTTGGCCATTGTATGCGAGTTTTACACTCAAATTTATGTTTAACTTTTACTTTTCTTGTATGTCAGTTTTCATCACCATGACGCCGCAGTTATTTATCAACTATAAACTGAAGTCGATCGCATATCTGCCCTGTCGCATGCTGACCTATAAAGCGTTGAACACATTTATCGCCGATTTGATTGCCTTTGTAATTCAAATGCCTACGCTATATCGAATTGGCTGCTACCGAGATTGTATGTTAATTTACCAAAAATTTGAAAGCTCTACGTGCTTAATGTCATGCATTTCCAAATTTAGTTCGTTCTAATTCAATATTGTTTTTGCGTACTAAATATGATCCTCCACTTTAAATTTATTTGATTTGTTTTACGTCATCATAAATAACAATGGAACAGAATTTCCGTATTATGTTCACTGTTAAGCGTTGATTTTATTGAACGATCTAGGTCGTACATTCATTAGGGAGGGAGATATTTATATTCAGTGAGTTCCTTCTCTCAGATAATCTTTCAAACAATGTGCGTTAAAAATCTGAGTTTAAGGTAATAGGAGCTTATGTTTTCACCAGTAACCGGAACCGACCTTCTGCGACTGGCATTCTGTCTCTCATTTGTTGTTAACCATTTAGCACCAAGTTATAATTGCGCAGTTATACTGAGCTCGAGGTTGGCCTTGAGTAGATTGGCTGCATCTTGATATTGGCGGCATGATTCGTGCCACCGTTGTTGAACCACTATGCTACCTGGAGAAGTGTTATTGAATTGGTTTATGATGATAACAATTGTTTTAATCAAGGTTGCGATCTTGGTGTATATATATCATTCTCACTATATATATATATATATATATATATATATATATATATATATATGCATTTGTCAGTATTACATAAACATTTTATAAAGTAACAAAGAGATTTTATCTAGTAGACGGTTTTCGTCCTAATTGAAAATTCATCAATTACTATCAATAAATTTTGCCGCGGACAGGGCTCGAACCTGAGCACTTATAAGCAAACGTGTACGGAAAATCCATTAATTGTAATTATTAATTGTCCGTCGGTTTCACTATGAATGAATGCAAGATTCCGAAGCAAATCTGCACCGGTTCGCACCCCGGCAATTTAGACAAAATCGGTGTACTTGAAATCGCTGTGCATTGTTACCTTATGTAATACTGACTATATATATATATATATATATATATATAAATATTTTCTGGCGTTGCTTTGTGTATAATTGAGAACTTGGTCAAATTGGCTGGGTGCCGCCTTCCAAATGTATGCCCGGAGATATCTGATGTTGCCAGCCCATTTTCAATCAATTTTTGCAACAAATGTTGCTGGATTCTGTAGATCAACTGCTTTTTCGTACGTCCGTCAAGAAATTCAGTTATCTCCGCGCATATATTTCAAACGGAGCACACAGCCAATTAGACGAATTTCTCAATTCTTCACAAATTATATATATGAAGCTCTTTATACAAAAAAAGCACCCGACATAGACATTGTAAAGAGTTTCACCAAAATTATAGTTTAATAGACTAGCCACGAAGCACAAAATCCAACAACAATTTATTAGAATCCAGGCAAACACACTAGACCAGCCTCAAGAAGCATTCAATTAGATTAAACAATAATTGATTGCGCGGGTGTTGGTAACAATTCTTTAAATCAAGTTTGCGATCTTGAAGTAAACACCAATCCCATTGTATTTAACCAGTCGTCGAACAACATAACAGTTAGTGCGTTGCGACTGGCGGTAGTTTCGTTATGTTGTTCGACGACTGATTAAATACAATGGGATTGGTGTTTACTTCAATCTCGCAAAATTTCTGGAACAATGAAAGCTGCGTTAGTCAAAATGCAGATCAGGCAAGGTAACGTTCGTGGCTAAATAGATATTGTGTAGCCGAAATTTCCAGTGAAGTACGTTATATGCAAGACTACTAGAGGTGAGAGCAGCATATATAATTTTGGTTTTCATATACACGAAATGCGGATTTATCCTCGCTAGTCAGTTTGCCGCCGTACTCTTATGATGATCATGGAAGATCGAAACGCTTCAGTGCGTGTGACTGACGGTACTTTTATTATGTTGCTCGACGACCGGTTATATATAATGAGATTGGTGTTTAATTCAAGCTCGCAAACTTGATTTAAGGAATTTTTACCACCACCCGCGCAGTCAATTATTGTTTATATGTCCACATTTTCATGTCTGTAAGCATATATATATTTTTTGTATATATATTTGTTAGTATGTCTTTGTAATCATTATCACGGACAGCATTACAAAAGTTGTTAGTGCCAATTGCGTCACTGCCATATAACCATGAAAAATAAAACTAATAAAATACAAAATAGAAAAATGACAATATGTTCTTAAGGAGATTTGTTACGGGGACCTAGTTAATATACGCATATTTACTTAGACAAAAATGTATGCATGTCTTTCTATATATATATATATATATATATATATATATATATATATATATATATATATATGTTTGTATGAATGGATGTAGATATGTTTGTAGGCTTATATGAACATATGTAAGTATGCATGCAGTTATGTATATCTGTTAGTGTAGTCTTGATAGTAAGTCATCGGAGATCAAATTTTTTTGGTTCATGATCCAGTCCCGACCCCTGTAAGTATGTCTGTATCATCAGTGTCAAACGTTTATTTTGAATAATGATCAGAACTAGACATATCGGGTGCTGCAGGCCTAGATGATTCGATTTCGTGCTTAACTGAGGATGGTGGCGATATAATTTATGGAGCGTTGATTAAACGTTTATTGTACTACATGGAATAATGATATCCTGCCGGTATTTTGCAATGAGCCGACCCTCATTCGTATCTTCAAAAAGGCAATTGTAATTTGTGCGATAACCATCGTGACACAAACTTGACTCCAGTCGTATCTAGGTTATTTGCTTCGATTTTTTTACGCCGTCTTAGCGCGTCGCGTGAATCACATTCTAGAGAAGAGTAAGCCACATACTCTCCAGAACTAAATTATATGGACAATATTTGCATCGTAAGGCACGTACTTGATATGAGACATGTTTATTGTATCGTAATAAATATGTCCACTGATTTTTTTAATTATATACTTGCTTTCTGCACAAACATTTCCGATCCTGTTAAGGTCTACAATGAATTATCGCACAACTTTACATATAGCAGTGCTTTACGTCTAGTATGTCAAATTTCCGCATTTTAAAAATCTTTGTAATACGTTTAGGATGAGGGTGTTGAATTTATTCCCGAGGGTAGTTTAGTCGTTCTTGACTATGAAGACGATATTTTATTACTATTCGCAACCGAGATACTGCCTAGTCCTCTTTGAATAGACTTTTAGTCGTTTGCACCCTCGAAATAGAAGTTTGTTCAACAGGATACATCATCATCATCATGCCCAGCCATACAAAAGCCAAAAGTGACCACTTGTCCCGTCAACCTGAACTCGTCCACAATTCGTTTTTCTAAATTTGTTCTTGTAACAGTCTTTACCGATTTCTTTCCAAGTTTTCGAGACTTCATTTCCAGTCCCATCTTCAGGGTTGACACCATGCTCACAGAATAAAGCAACTTGAGAATTTTATTAACGGAAGGATTCCATCTCTTTAATGTCGGCATGTTTCATTATGAAGTTTTCAAAACTACCGTCTAGGGTCCGCTGGTTGGCAAATCGTAAATATTATTGCTTTCATGACAGTGATAGACTTTTCTGAATATTTTACTTATTTCATAGCAAATTTTACGACCCAACCAATTTTATTCTTTTGTACTTTGTGCACTGCCACAATGTGATCTCGTTACTTAACTCGTAATGCGTTGGATGGCTACTCTTCAGGAAGGCCTTTTACGTATCTGGCTCGCGGAGCTACTGAGACTACTCTGGTGAATGGCGGAAACGACAGAAATTTTAAAACAGTAATTAGATATATTGGCTGTGCTTTGCTTAAAAAATACTCCAAAATTTCTCCTTGTCATGTCGATTGGCATCCACTCAGAAATGACTGGAGCCTGGTGTTCTCTTGACTTCTATATATCCTCCATGATAGTTGATCATTAGCGACATACTACTCGGTAGGTTACCTTATCGTCGATCTTTTATTCAAAACAGATTTAACTCTATTTAATAGATTGATTATAGTAAATAAATAAATTAAAATCAGACTAGTTATCAAATGACAAATAAATGATTAAGGGTTCACGAAACGAATTTGCCATTTATTCACAATAAGCACACTCATTAATTCACTGGATTTTACCTTATCTAATACTAATAGCAATATTCAAAACCAATGCAGATTGTTTGGAATATATATATATATATATATATATATATATATATATATATATATATATGAATATAAAAAAATACATGTTGACGATTAATGACAGGATTTTATTATATATTTTACGCTAGTTTAAACCACAAATTGTATAAGGTAGCAGAGGCAATTTATTCGGTAGATCAGTTTCGTCCTTTTTGGTATAACGCTATGTACTTTTCCTTATTTTCCGCGGGACATATGATTCGGAGCTTGGAACTATTTGGGATCCCCTAATACCTGAAGATCTATCTAGATACCACGACCTTTCGTAAGGCAACAGGCATCATCTCATTTTGGGAAGTTACATTTAATTTGAGTCTAATAAGAGAATATTGATTATATAAGGTATTGGTATAGAATAAAAAAGTATTTCAGGTTGCAATGGCAATTCAACAGAAAGTGATTTTGTACTTATTTGAAATTTATAAATTTCTGTTCATAATTTCCCGCAAAGAGGGCTTTAACTAGACACGTTTTCTTAAAGTGAAGCATGGAACCGTTTACACGAAAGCCTCTTAACTAGACGAATCAGAAATCAGCAAAGGCAACTAGTTTTCCACACTGCATATTATGAAAGATTATACTTCGTGTACCTATTGATGATAGCAGCCAGTTGTAATAAATTGAGCCTCATAAAAGACATTTACTAATGAAATAATTGCACTTAATTAACGTCGGCAAGTTCCATTATGAACTTTGTGAATGTACCGGCTAGGGTAGTCTGGTTGGCAAATCGTAAATAATGATGTAACTAGTCTATTGTATGAATTGCCTTTTCCAAACCATATAATACTTAATTTATACTGACAAACTACTTTGCAAAATGGGCCAAGTATATATAACAAGATCGCAACCTTGTTCAAAGTAATTTTTGTCACCGCCCGCGCAACCGATGTTCGTTTAATTATATTAAATATATACCTCAAGAGGAATGTGCTAGTTTAATAGCATAGTGGCAGTGCATTTCGCCAAAATATTTGACAAATTTAAACCGAATAGAATCAAATTTTTTCTTCAAAGTCGAGCAACATTTCCATCGACATATGTTGTGCTTTTTCTGATTTCAAATATTGAAGGTACGCGTGTAATATTGGATACTTTTTTCAAATATTTTATTTAATTTGTAATACGCCATTAAACCGATTATTAAATTAAAATTAATAGTTCTTAAAAAGTTCAGAAAATACTCTATCAGATTAAATATGCAATTAATTACAAAAATCTCAGGGAAATACGATGATAATGGTCCTGTTTCGCCATTTTTATAACTAAATTGTGTTTCACAGTAAAAGTAATAAATAGTAATATTGGATACTTTTTTCAAATATTTTATTTAATTTGTAGTACGCAAATAAACCAAAAATCAAAACAAATAAATGATTGCCTCTATAATGTGTAAAAAGAAATAGTTCTTAAAAAATTCTGCAAATACCTATTAGATTAAATACGCAATATATAGATATATATGTATGTATGTATAGATAGATAGATAGATAGATAGATAGCTAAATAGATAGATACACAGACAGTCAGACAGACACACAGACAGATAGGTGGATAGATAGATAGATATAGATAGATATATAGATATAGATAGATAGATAGATAGATAGATAGATAGATAGATAGATAGATAGATAGATAGATAGATAGATAGATAGATAGATAGATAGATAGATAGGTAAATTGATAGATAGATAGTTGAAGTACGCGAAATTCCATAATATGTACGAAACTGGTCTAACTGATGAAATACCTTGTCTGCATTATACAATGCCTAATTTATACTAACATTTGCTTTAATTTATTAGGGCTGATGTTAACATCAAGTTCTTAACCATTATTTAAATATAAATGATCAATACAACAACGCTCATCAGGTAACATGGTGTCTGTTCTTTAGTGACAGAACAGAGGTGTTTTGTTGCAAACTGGACTCCAAGCAATGAAAAGACTAATCAAGAAACATTACATAGTATATGAATGGTAATTGGATTTTCCGTGCGACATGGTGGCTCAGTGCTTAGAACAACAGATTATAAAGCAGATATGCCCAGGTCCGAGCCCTGTCCGCGGAAAATTCTGAACGGTACGTGGTGAATTCCCAATGAAAACGAATCCGATCTACTAGATGAATTTCTTCTTCTACACTACACAATTCTTAGTCTATTCTGACAAATATATGTTCGCAACCCTGATTATAATAAATGTTATCACCGCCCGCGCAACCAATGTTCGTTGAATTATATAAATGTTCATTTCAATACCACTTTCCCATCTAGTGTGGTTTCTTTTCAGTAATGAGAGATGTGGATGGTTAGTTTGAAATTTGGCTCTATATGTATGCCATATGAGTTCCATCTAAAGAAGCTAACCGTGTTACATTAGTTATTATATGACTAAAAGTTGTGTGTAGTGTGCGGCAGGGTGGCTCAGGGGTTAGATCACCATATTCTGAAGCATACATGCTCAGGTTCGAACGAACTTTGAAATACATTGATTTGGTACCAAGTACCATCATATGAAGTTAGCTTCACTACTGCAGGTTTACACATTCGTATAGAAGATTGTACCGTCCTATTTCCCCACATTCCTCAGCCAAATATATAGTGAGTAAAGTGCGTATTACCGGCTCCTACTAATGAGTCGCCAGTAAGCACGAAACGAATGTGCAAGGGATTATACGATCTTTTCATTCTGTCTTGAATTTATTCGTCTGGTCATATTTTAATTAATTTGTTACTCGTTGCGCAATAACTAATAAAATATTGCACATCTATTAGTTCTCCGCCACAAATAATATCAAAATCAAAAGACTATTGTTTTGTGTAGATGAATAAGATATAAAGCCACGAGTTTAATTAATAGGGGATATAAATTTGCTTGTTTTATGTTATCGTTGTATAATTAACTTGAGGATGTGCGTCTGTCGGTGGAAGCTTGCGCTTTGTCAGTTTTATCAGACTTCAGAATTTAATGGGTCGTATGCTGGAACTAAAAATTTCCTGATAGGTCGGACAAGTTTTTAAAAGTAAAAGCCGTATGTTTTTGGTTTTTCTAAGAATAAGATTACTATTTCATTTAGTTCGGAGTATAATCTGTGTTCAATTTGTTAGAATAGGTCAGTTTTTATGATTGCAATAAGATTTTTTTAACAATATTAACGACTAAGGCGCAGTATTGCAGCTAGACAGATTGACTGTCTGGATAAATCGGCCTATAATAGTTCGGATGCTTAGCTGAGCGTGTGACAGACTGTTCGAATAAATTCATGCAAAATTTAAGTTTTTTTAAACACACTATTTAATTACTCAATGCTTAACTTTGGTATGTGTATCATTTTTGCACTTGCTAATTGATCAAACAAAGAAAGAATAGAGTTACATACTTGATAGCTAATATGTTAATGCAAATTTGTACTTTATTTTGACCACCCATGATATAAGCGGTAAAAATAGTAGCTTTATTTTAATATTTCAACTTTGTTCTATGGCTATATTGTGCGTGTTTAGGTTTGGGTGTGTGTTTTTGTGTTTGTTTACCTTTATTAAATGATTTATCGATTGGTTGTTGATTCGCATTTTCAGAGAAAGAAAGAAAGACTGCGGTAGACATATGTGAACGTATTGTGTTAATTTTGACTTACACTCCAACATTTTAATTATTTAAGTATGTATTAGGTTTTGCGAACCTAGTAACAAATTAGTTCAGTTGTGACCAGAAGGATAAACCAAAGGCAGCATGAACGGAAAGTATAATCTCATGCACATTCGTTTCGTGCTTACTGGCGACTCATCAGTAGGAGCCGGTATTACGCCCTTTAACCACTATATATTTGGTAGAAGAATGTGGAATAATAGGACGGTACAATCTCCTAGACGAATGTGTAAACCTGTAATAGTGAAGCTAACATAATCTGAAGTCAACGACAATACGACTTCAATGCTAACTCACACTATATGACGAATATGTAAACCTGTAATAGTGAAGCTAACATAATCTGAAGTCAACGACAATACGACTTCAATGCTAACTCACACTTTATAATATATATACGGAGTCTGTAAAGGATACTAACACTATGGCCATTGTGTTAGTAACTGATACCTTTTTTTGAAATCGATGAGTACCGGATACTAACACTATGGTTTCCGAGTCGGTACATGATACCAACCTGATGGATATAAATTTATGCTAAAGTTCACCCAAAATGAGAATTACAACAATTTCCGAACACCTGTTACTCCAGTTAAACCATACACTCTGGCCTTCATCGATATCAGTTATCACATTTCGCGGTAAGCATGACATCATTCAATTCAATATATTACAGTTAAATACTGTTTGTTGCGAAGAACTAATACATACTTGCATATATATTAGTTCTTCGCAACAAACAGTATTTAATTTTAATTATTTATATAATTAAACGAACATTGGTTGCGCGGATGGTGATAACGATTATTATAATCAAGGTTGCGGTCTTGATATAGACACCTGACCCATTAATTACTTACATATGTCAGTATAAACTAAGAATTGTATAGTCTAGAAAAGGCAATTCATTAATTAATTATTTTATTACTGGTTCTTAAATTGTCTAACGAGTTTTCAAGTAGGGCAACGTAGTCTCTCTGTTTGAGATGTGCGTTTTCTTTACAATTTCAACAATTTTATAAGTGGAATCGGGGACTGCAGTAATTGTTTTGAAACTAACTAGGATATGACAGAAGGATGATTTGATACAAAAATGACTTAATTCATTAATGTGGAAGAATTAGATGCTTCTTTGGGTATTTTACGATAGTTCGCAAGAAACTCATGATTCTCATTTTATGCTCTTCCTAATATTTCAGAAAATTTTCTTCTCATGCTTTGATAAGCAATGATCACACCGTATATGAAGTTAGAGTGAATGAGATACGCGTTTCTTTTATGCGGTCATAATTGGGAATTTAGATCTCCAGTCCGCTGGTTTCCAAAGAACTATATGCCAATATGGAAAAATTAACCAGATCCACTTTTCTTCTATTATTTTTTTATTTATTTATTATTTCTTCAATTATTTTATAGATATTAAGGAAGAATGCGGCGTTATTACGTTAACAAGAAAGAGATTAATGGTATCAAAAAGAGAAGCTTGCCTACCCATCCTGCAATTCGAGCCATCCATCTGAGTTGCCTCGGTAGCCTGGCCAGAAAGAGTTGAAACTAGCCAAATCAAACAAGGCCCAAACTAACAATATAAACGTTCCTTAACAAGGTTTTATGGTGATTGAAAAAAGAATAGCGGCTGTATAGAACTAGACGGCTCGTAATTTTTGCTCTTACTTATTGGTTTCCGATGCCCAGTTGGCAGTGAGCCAAAAAAAATTCGAAGATTATACAACATAAAGGTGGGTCGACGTTATACTTGATGTGAAAACTTTGAACGATGCCAGAATGGTTTTCATAACTTGCCAAAAACAGGTATTGCAAGAATAATAGGTAGTCAGCGTTTTCAATATCAGCATGTCACTCACAACCATCATTTTACACTTCGGAGTGTGGTGCGGCGATCTCACCATCGACAACAAAATTAAAAGGGTGGGAGCGTTGACGCATTCCTGTCGAATGTCAAAGCAAATTTTAAAATTTTCAGAAAATTCTTAATGGTTCGACTACATGCCGATTGCTATTTGTGAAAGACTTGTTTCATTGAACAAATTTGGCTAGGACATCAACAATAATTATTCTGTCACTCAACACAACGTTGACCCATCTTGCCTTTCATGCTATTCTGCTTGTTGATAATAATTTGCACATCATTCACATGGAATATTTTCTACAACCGCCTCCGCCATGGTCTGAACAATAATACACACACACACACAGAAAGGCTGTCAGTATTTCAAGACATTCGATTCTGCTCTGGCACTTCATCCAAACACGGCATTTAGCTGTGAATGCTTTACATGGCCATCTTCAGAGCCAAAACATTTAAATGGTTGACCTCTTTAATCGTTACAATCATCACTTAAAATAAACATAATATTGTAAACGCCCCGGCTTCAAGTAAATGCCGTACGACGTTACAAACTCGGTTAAGGTGCTCTGAATAGAGATTAGTTACTGATATCAGGGCCCTTAAGAGGGCCTTGGCGGCGTTCGCGTAAGCTATATATATGTAAGTTGATGTTCTGTTCCTTGGGTGGACTCTGGTTGTGGTTCCTGCTGTTGTTATCACAAGTGGACCACTTGGTTGAAGTTCTGCATTAATTGGCTCGTCTTGCTGGTTGAAGAGTAACACGGTGAGTCACGAATGTTGCCAATTTTTGGTGAAACAAATCAATATCCAGCGTAGGTATTGACAGCCGACAGCACGCACATGTGTAACACGAGGCAGAACGTAGATACGACCAACTGACTTGCATGGTAAATTACCGTGCTTAAATAGCATGCAATATGTGTACTTACATACTATTGGTTAAACGTGGTTAAACGTGGTTAAACGGCAATTTTGCTTTTTTCTCATTGGTGCTACGTAAATAAATTTGAATTTAATTTACGCAATATGTCGGCGATTGATTTGTGTCGTTACAACACTTTCCTCTCTGAAAAAAAAGAAAAAATATTCCTCTCTGCGAGGCTAGATAAGAAATGCATGACAGAGTTCGAACCAAGTTAAGCAAAAATATGATGAACCATAAGTGCTGGGCTTAAATATGCTTGTTGGTTGCTTCAACAATGATATGATGCCAGGTAACCACTATGAATTGCTACACAAATTGTTAGCTCTAGTGGACGGTCATAGCACGTGAGGCAAAATAGAGCAGTGTAAGTTTTTGGAACCGCAGCGTGAAGATTTCTAGGTAAATCGCCTCTGAATTTGCCAGGTTTAAGTTAAAACCTAAGCAGGTTGGATCGTTGTCAATGTGTTTGTATACGACCAAAGGAGCTAGAGTGCTCGACGTTGTAGTCATGACATTTGTAGAGTGGTCTTTGTGCCATTGATAAAGTTGAGATATGCATTGAAAATGGCCTGTACTATGATATGAATCTGATCACTACTTAGTGTTGATACACGAAATCGTTAGCTCTAAGTAGCTGGTCATACCAAAATAGGCAGTGTAATGTCATGTGTGAGAAATACATTATAATGTAAAAATATAAACATTAAAATCAAAGGTAACTACATAAAAAAATATGTACACGAACATTGCCTCAGAGATGGCATAATACCAAAGAACTGTTCAAAAATACTACACAATTGTTAGCTAAGAACAGCTGGTTATGCCACGTGAGACAAATACTAAAAATAACGAAAGGTTAAAAAAATTTTATAGTTAATGTTAATGTTTAAAAAAAATTAATTACGCGTTATACAAAGCAGGTTATTGAGATTGTGGGCAGACGGAGCCTGAGACGTGTGTAGAAGGTTGAACGCTCTCAGGATCAGGTGGTTCGATAAACGGTTTCAACCTGTCTATGCTTACTGATGTCAGTGTAGCGCCTTGCATAATGATGAAGTATTTTGGCTGTTTTAGTAAAATCGGGTAAGGACCGCGATACTTGGGTTGTAGTGGTGCAACAGCATTATTGTTGCGAACGAGTACTCTCTTGCAGCTGTGGAGCTGTGGGTGAACGAAGACTGGACGAGGCGTGTGTCTCGGCTGCTGTTCGGACATGTTACCGAAATGAAGTCGAAGGCGGGTAGCTTCGTTTTGTGGGTCATCTTGTGCCGGTAGTAGACGTGGGAGCTGACTAGGCAGGCGTAGATCCATGCCATACAAGAGTTGTGACGCAGACGTTTTAATGGATTCTCGAGTACGAGAACGCATGGCCAGCAGAACTAAAGGTAGTGCATCGACCCAGTTGCCATTAATGGACGAGGATGCTAAAGCTGCTTTGAGTTCCCTATGCATTCTCTCTACCATGCCATTAGCTTGGGGATGGTAGGCAGTCGTCTGGCGTAAGATGCATCCCATGTACCGCAAGGTGGTTTTGAAACGATCAGATGAGAAGCAAGTGCCTCTGTCCGTGATGACCTCATTGGGAACACCATAATTGGATATCCATGCAGAGATAAAACCGTTAGTTACTTCGTCTGCAGAAATGGTGCCAAGAGGTAATGCCGCAGGCCACCGTGTAAATCTATCGATCATAGTTAGAAGGTAGCTGAAACCTTGAACCTTTGTCAGATGAACTATGTCGATGTGGACGATGGCTAGGCGAGAAGTAGACCGAAAATGTTGCAACTTAGAACGTGTGTGTCGTGTGATCTTGTTTTTTTGACAAATAGCACACTCTGAGACCCATCGTTTAACATTCTGCCTAAGTCTGTGACCCCAGAAACGATCTGTAAGAAGTCGGACAGTCGCTTGGCTTCCTGGGTGAGAAATTGAGTGAATTGAATCGAAAACTTTTCTCTGAAGGCTGGTCGGCAGAACTGGCTTGTTGGGCTGCGTACCCGTGAAGTAAACAATTGGTAAGCCTTCCCACAGACGGCATATGAACTTGGTTGGGTGACGGGCTATTGATCTTTGAATGTGAATGTCACCGCGTTGTTCAGTTCGCACGAGAGTTGGCGTTAGTGTCGTACCTCGTTTCTACTGGTTGGAGAGTACGCGAGTAGAAACTGATAGGCTTCCGAACTCCGTCGATCTCTTGTTCCAAAGTGGCTCCAATAGCGAATTCAGAAGCATCTGTCGTGAGTAGAAATGGCTTTTCGAAATCTGGATGCGTTAGCATTGTGGCATTTACTAACGAGTTGATAGCAAGTCGAAGTAATTCCTCGTCTTCGGATGACCAAGCAATGATGGAATTCTTGCTAAGTCCTTTCCGGTTCCGCAGGTACCTGCACAAAGGATAAAGTTGTTTTGAAAGGCCTGGAAGGAACTTGCGATAATAGTTTAGTACTCCCAGGATTTTCTGCAAATCGCTCAAAGTCCTTGGTGACTTGATATTCTTGATTGAATTCGTCTTTGACGGCAACGGTTGAATACCTTGGGCCGTGATACGATGCCCTAAGAAGTCGACGGATGAAGTTGCAATCTGCGTCTTGTCACAGTTGATCTTGAGTCCGTGGTTGGATAAGCGTGAGAGGACATTTCGTAGATGTTTCGCATGAGATTCTAGATCTGGACTGAATACCATAATGTCAACTAGATATGACATACAATAAGCAGAGTCGTCGCGAAGTATGTTGTCTATGAATCTTTGAAATGTCTGAGTAGCACTCTTGAGTCCAAAAGGCATGTAAAGATATTCAAAAAGGCCAAATGGAGTGATGACTGCAGTTTTCTCGATATCCTCTGGTGCTACCGGTATGTGATGGTACGCTTGTCTGAGGTCAATCACTGAGAAGAAATTGCTGCCATTGAGTTTTTCAAGTAAAGTGTTGATATTTGGAATAGGATATGCATCAGATTTTGTCACTGAATTTAGCTTACGGTAGTCTCCACAGGCTCTGTACGATCCGTTTGATTTTGAGACTAAGTGCAGTGGTGACGCCCATGAACTTTTCGATGGTCTGATGATTCCCTCTTTCAAAAGCCTTGAGAATTCTTCTTGGGCAGCTTTCAGCTTAGCAGGAGCCAGTGGTCGCTTCTTGAGTGCAATAGGTTGTCCTTCTGTGACGATATGATGCATCGTGTTGGAGACTCGTAGCTCTGACTTGTTAAGATCGAAAAGCGATTTGTATTTTCGAAGAGCTGCTGATATCTCTGCTGAATGATGCACTGGAGTTGGCTGAATGACCTGTAACTCCAAACGTTCGGAGGCAAGTGTCCAAAACCTTTGTTCAAGTCCGGTGGAGGGGTCGATGATCTTTTGATTGGCAACATCAACAATGAGCCGAAATTTCAGAAGGAAATCAAGGCCTATTATATTATGTGAGACCTTGGCAATGATGAAGTTGTGGGAAAATTCACGTCGTAGACCTATGTTGAGTGTGCCGTATTGGCAGCCATAAGTTGGTATGGGCTCGCCTGTAGCTGTTGCGAGAAGAACGCCTAGCGACATCTCGGCCATTGAATCACCTTTGAGAACTGAGACTGCCGTACCTGTGTCTACGATGTACTCTTCGCCAGTTTTGAAATCAAGAAGGTGCAGAAGTTCGTTTGGCTGTTTGGCCGGGTCATGCAAACAAGTAGGCTGGTGATTGCGACCGGCATTGTCTGTTTGGTTCTCTATGTGAAAAATTCGGCGTGGACGAAAAGAGTCGACAGGGATGTCGGATTGTAGTTGGCTTCTTCCCTGTAGCGCCGTTGATGCCGTTGATGTGCAGAAAGTACGGTCTTCTACTTCCTGCGCCAGACGTTTCCCGATGCTGATGCACCCTTGTGCCTGCGGTCTGTTGTCCTCTCCGTCAGCTGTGGAAATTGACACTCATTCGGAAATTCTTCGGAACGACAAAGACAAACTTGGCAAGCATAAAAAACTTCTGGTGGTTATAACACCAGTTCTTTGGAGCATATTTATTAAAGGATTGCGGAGATCTCGATCGCCGCCTACCGTTATAATTTGACTTGGAAAAGAATTTTGGTCGAGCATTCACTTGATTTATCTCTGATTTGGTAATGGCTAATCCTTCTAGAACTTTGGCCATGTTCGCCACTGTTCTCTCTAAAGAGAGAGATTCTATCATCTTGCGGGGGTGAAGA
>JAQBSW010008231.1:0-35456 GCA_029291075.1 Eudiplozoon nipponicum | reverse complement strand
TTGATCCTCGATGATCAGTTTGCCGTCGTACTCGATGATGATCATGGAAGGTCGAAACGCGTCAGTGCGTTGCGGCTGGCAGTAGTTTTGTTATGTTGTTCAACGACTGGTTAAATATAATGGGATTGGTGTTTACTTCAAACTCGCAAACTTGATTTAAATAATTGTTACCACCACCCGCGCAATCAATTTTTGTTAAATCCGGTTTGTTTTCCAACAAGCGTGAATTCAATCTTTAATTACATATTTCTACATATGATTGTCCACAGGAGCAATTCCTATAATAGATAATTTTACATGTTGTATGTAGTAGAATTTAGCCTTACATACTATGTAGAGAATGTTTGGTCGTGGACGTTACAAAAATTACGTCTGTTTAAAAATTTAATTATATTCAAGATTTCGATCTTCATATAAACATCTGACACATTATGTATATACATTTGTACGTATAAACTAAGCATTGCATAATGCTAAAAAGGCATTTAATCAAGTAGACTGGTTTCGGTTTTAACGGGAACTCATCACGTACTGTCCAGCTTCAAAACATGTAAACGCCAAGGTTGAACTGAAGCTACCTTTCCCCCGCATCGTTGCTTCATCACTTATGTTTCTGATTCTTATCAACAGGAAAAACATTCATAAAGGAAGTTTTTGTATTATTAGGTTCATAAATAATTTTAAAATGTCGTGGATAACCATTAATGATTAAATAGAAAATACACTATTCAGGTCAGTCTGCAAATGGTCTGGCAAACAAACATGCAATGTTCTATTAAACAGTGTCTCACCTAAATATATTTTCTTTAATTAAACGAACAATGGTTGCGCCTAGGTTCGAGTCCTGTCCGCAGCAAATTCTGGCCAGTACGTGATGAGTTCCCAATACGGCCAAAACCGGTCTAATTAATGAATTGCTTTGTTTGCACTATACAATTCATAGTTTATACTGAAAAATACAAGTAATTAATGGGTCAGGATTTTATATCAAGGTCGTAAACTTGATTATAGTGAATGTTTTTCTTTCGTGTTAGACTGGTTAAATAAAATGAGATTCGGGTTTACTTCACGACCGCAAATTTGATTTAAAAAATTGGTTCTACCACCCGCGAAATTATTGATTACTTTATTGTATTACCTATTTGCATATGGGGCGTAAGCTGCAAAAACGTAATGTTCGTGACCGCAGATAAATTTTGCAGATGATATTTGCAGTTAAGTACAATGTATGCGAGACTTTCAGAGATAAGAGCCGCATATCCAATTTCGTTTTCCATATATATATATATATATATATATATATATATATATATATATATATGCATTAACTGATCATACTAGTCAGTTTGCCGTCGTACTCTGATGATGATCATGGAAGATCGAAACGCGTCAGTACATGTTTGACTGGCGGTAGTTTCTATGTTATTCAGCGACTGATTAAATACAATGGGATTGGTGTTTACTTCAAGCTTGCATACATGATTTAATGAATTCACAACGAGATTAGTTGTATCATTAGGTTTATACTTATCTAAAAATGTGGTGGGTAATTGTTATTGATTAGAATATGACGTACACTATCCAGCTCAGTCTGCAAATTTTCTGGCGAACAAATACGCCATGTCCTATCACACAATGCCTCAACTAAACCATTTTTCCATTTCGATGGACAGTAGCTATTAAAATATAAACATTGCGTTGCCCATGTTTGCTTTCATAAAACTTATCTGCGCAATTTGCTATCACGAAAGGCTAGAGTACTAAACTAATAATTTTCCATTTTAAATGTAATATTCGGATGTTATTCGTTGAATTTATTAAGTATTGCTCAAGCATACATACAGCTCTCGCAGACCAAAAATATATCATCAATCTAACGGTTGTATTATTTCACTTTACTGAACAAAACCAAGTTATTTCGTTTCAACTTTCCCATAGACATCTCGGCTATAATAAAAACCAGAGCCGAATACTTTCCCCATGCCTACTTTCTTTCGTCTACATTTGATCGCTAAAAATGAACTGCATGCCTAAAAAATACAAACTACAATAATCTGCCAAGCTGCGTTTTACTCACTTTAAAATTTAGGAAATGATTAGCATGCAAAATTAACAGGTTCCTTTAATGAAATACGAGTACGTAGGCAGTGAACATCAAACGAGAACATCCAATGCATGTTAACGTTACATTTTTCTACGATTTCAAGGAGTTCAAAGGATATTTCCATACTGTACATGGAGAAATGATTACTCATTGGCTTCAATATGTTAGCCAGACATTTGGCCGAATCATGCTTGTTGGCGTAATTGGCACTGAAATATTTTTTTTCTCAACTGAATACCGTGCGATACAATGGAATACCGTGTGCAAACGTCTTCGGTCGAATAAGCCATTTTGGCATTTTTGTTTCACTGGTTAAATACAATGGGGTTGGTGTTTACTTCAAGCTCGCAAACTTGATTTAAAGCATTGTTACCACCACCCGCGCAATCAATTATTGTTTAATTGTATTGCCTATATATGTATTTGTGGCGAAAGCTACAAACAGTTAATGTTCGTGACTGCATAGAAATTGTGCAGCCGACATTTCCAGTCAAGTTCAATGTATGCAAGACTAAGAGAGGTGAGAGCCGCATATCTAAATTTGATTTCCATATATATTCAATGCGGTTTGATCCTCGATAGTCAGTTTACCGTCGTACCCTGATGATGATCATGGAAGGTCGAAACGCGTCAGTGCGTTGCAGCTGGCGGTAGTTTTGTTATGTTGTTTCGTAGACTGGTTAAATACAATGGGGTTGTTGTTTACTTCAAGCTCGCAAACTTGATTTAAAGCACCTGGCATCAGTTGTATGTGCTTGGCATGTGTGATCCAGCATGTCAACAAAGCGTTTTTAAGTTTTAATTAATTCTACATGTACTAGTAGGCCTTCGTAATTGGAAACGATGTCAATAAATCGATCAGAAAAAACAAAGTGTTCTTTAACATTTAAATACTGTTTTTTGCGGAGAACTAATATATATGCAAGCATGTATTACGTGTTGCGAACCTAGTAACAAATTAGTGCAGTTGGGACCAGAAGGATAAAACAAAGGCAGCATGAACGGAAAGTATAATCTCATCCGCATTCGTTTCGTGCTTACTGGCGACTCATCAGTAGGAGCCGGTATTACGCCCTTTAACCACAATATATTTGGTCGAAGAATGTGGAATAATAGGACGGTACAATCTACTAGACGAATGTGTAAACCTGCAATAGTGAAGCTAACATCATATAAAGTCTACGACAATGCGACTTCAACTCTAACTCACACTATATAATATATATACCGAGTCTGTAAAGGATACTAACACTATGGCTATTGTGTTAGTAACCGATACCAACATTATTGTACCGAAAAGGTACATGGTACTAACACTATGGTTTCCGAGTCGGTAGATGGTACCAACATGATGGATATCAGTTTATGCTATAGTTCTCCGAAATTGAAAATTACTACTATTCCTGAACACCTGTTACTCCAGTAAATCCATACACCCTGGCCTTGATCGATTTCAGTTATCACATTTCGTGGTAGGCATGACATCATTAAATTCAATGTATATATATATATATATATATATATATATATATATATATATATATATATATATATATACATATATAAAGTGTTCTTTCACTGGCATTGCTATGAGGTGTTTAAAGTCTCATATATTTTTCATGTACTGTTAAATTAATTATTTGTCTTATTTACCAACTTAATCTGTTGATAAAATGTAGCAAAATAATTAATGTACATTTTGAAATTTATTTCGTAAATCAATATCGGGTAATATATGTTTGGTTTATTTAAAGTATACTTATTAGTTACATTGATTTCATACTAACACTATGGCTATTGTGTTAGTAACTGATACCTTTTTTGAAATCGATGAGTACCGGATACTAACACTATGGTTTCCGAGTCGGTACATGATACCAACCTGATGGATATAAATTTATGCTAAAGTTCACCCAAATTGAGAATTACAACAATTTCCGAACACCTGTTACTCCAGTTAAACCATACACTCTGGCCTTCATCGATATCAGTTATCACATTTCGCGGTAAGCATGACATCATTCAATTCAATATATTACAGTTAAATACTGTTTGTTGCGAAGAACTAATATATATGCAAGTATGTATTAGGTTTTGCGAACCTAGTAACAAATTAGTTCAGTTGTGACCAGAAGGATAAACCAAAGGCAGCATGAACGGAAAGTATAATCTCATGCACATTCGTTTCGTGCTTACTGGCGACTCATCAGTAGGAGCCGGTATTACGCCCTTTAACCACTATATATTTGGTAGAAGAATGTGGAATAATAGGACGGTACAATCTCCTAGACGAATGTGTAAACCTGTAATAGTGAAGCTAACATAATCTAAAGTCAACGACAATACGACTTCAATGCTAACTCACATTATGCAATATGTAGAGTCTTTGGATAGCTGCTTACTATGGCTAGTATTATTAACCGATACTAACATAATTAGCGGTGTGGGTACTAACATATGGTTTCCGGTCGGAACTGGTACCAACATGATGGATATCAATTTATGCTATAGTTCACCGAGATTGAGAATTACAACAATTTCCTTCTGGTCACAACTGAACTAATTTGTTACTAGGTTCACAAAACCTAATACATACTTGCATATATATTAGTTCTTCGCAACAAACAGTATTTAACTGTAATATATTGAATTGAATGATGTCATGCTTACCGCGAAATGTGATAACTGATATCGATGAGGGCCAGAGTGTATGGTTTAACTGGAGTAACAGGTGTTCGGAAATTGTTGTAATTCTCAATTTGGGTGAACTTTAGCATAAAATTATATCCATCAGGTTGGTATCATGTACCGACTCGGAAACCATAGTGTTAGTATCCGGTACTCATCGATTTCAAAAAAGGTATCAGTTACTAACACAATAGCCATAGTGTTAGTATCCTTTACAGACTCGGTATATATATTATATAGTGTGAGTTAGCATTGAAGTCGTATTGTCGTTGACTTTAGATTATGTTAGCTTCACTATTATAGGTTTACACATTCGTCTAGGAGATTGTACCGTCCTATTATTCCACATTCTTCTACCAAATATATAGTGGTTAAAGGGCGTAATACCGGCTCCTACTGATGAGTCGCCAGTAAGCACGAAACGAATGTGCATGAGATTATACTTTCCGTTCATGCTGCCTTTGGTTTATCCTTCTGGTCACAACTGAACTAATTTGTTACTAGGTTCGCAAAACCTAATACATACTTGCATATATATTAGTTCTTCGCAACAAACAGTATTTAACTGTAATATATTGAATTGAATGATGTCATGCTTACCGCGAAATGTGATAACTGATATCGATGAAGGCCAGAGTGTATGGTTTAACTGGAGTAACAGGTGTTCGGAAATTGTTGTAATTCTCAATTTGGGTGAACTTTAGCATAAATTTATATCCATCGGGTTGGTATCATGTACCGACTCGGAAACCATAGTGTTAGTATCCGGTACTCATCGATTTCAAAAAGGTATCAGTTACTAACACAATAGCCATAGTGTTAGTATCCTTTACAGACTCGGTATATATATTATATAGTGTGAGTTAGCATTGAAGTCGCATTGTCGTTGACTTTAGATTATGTTAGCTTCACTATTACAGGTTTACACATTCGTCTAGGAGATTGTACCGTCCTATTATTCCACATTCTTCTACCAAATATGTAGTGGTTAAAGGGCGTAATACCGGCTCCTACTGATGAGTCGCCAGTAAGCACGAAACGAATGTGCATGAGATTATACTTTCCGTTCATGCTGCCTTTGGTTTATCCTTCTGGTCACAACTGAACTAATTTGTTACTAGGTTCGCAAAACCTAATACATACTTGCATATATATTAGTTCTTCGCAACAAACAGTATTTAACTGTAATATATTGAATTGAATGATGTCATGCTTACCGCGAAATGTGATAACTGATATCGATGAAGGCCAGAGTGTATGGTTTAACTGGAGTAACAGGTGTTCGGAAATTGTTGTAATTCTCAATTTGGGTGAACTTTAGCATAAATTTATATCCATCAGGTTGGTATCATGTACTGACTCGGAAACCATAGTGTTAGTATCCGGTACTCATCGATTTCAATAAAGGTATCAGTTACTAACACAATAGCCATAGTGTTAGTATCCTTTACAGACTCGGTATATATATTATATAGTGTGAGTTAGCATTGAAGTCGCATTGTCGTTGACTTTAGATTATGTTAGCTTCACTATTACAGGTTTACACATTCGTCTAGGAGATTGTACCGTCCTATTATTCCACATTCTTCTACCAAATATGTAGTGGTTAAAGGGCGTAATACCGGCTCCTACTGATGAGTCGCCAGTAAGCACGAAACGAATGTGCATGAGATTATACTTTCCGTTCATGCTGCCTTTGGTTTATCCTTCTGGTCACAACTGAACTAATTTGTTACTAGGTTCGCAAAACCTAATACATACTTGCATATATATTAGTTCTTCGCAACAAAACAGTATTTAACTGTAATATATTGAATTGAATGATGTCATGCTTACCGCGAAATGTGATAACTGATATCGATGAAGGCCAGAGTGTATGGTTTTACTGGAGTAACAGGTGTTCGGAAATTATTGTAATTCTCAATTTGGGTGAATTTTAGCATAAATTTATATCCATCAGGTTGGTATCATGTACTGACTCGGAAACCATAGTGTAAGTATCCGGTACTCATCGATTTCAAAAAAGGTATCAGTTACTAACACAATAGCCATAGTGTTAGTATCCTTTACAGACTCGGTATATATTTTATATAGTGTGAGTTAGCATTGAAGTCGTATTGTCGTTGACTTTAGATTATGTTAGCTTCACTATTACAGGTTTACACATTCGTCTGGGAGATTGTACCGTCCTATTATTCCACATTCTTCTACCAAATATATAGTGGTTAAAGGGCGTAATACCGGCTCCTACTGATGAGTCGCCAGTAAGCACGAAACGAATGTGCATGAGATTATACTTTCCGTTCATGCTGCCTTTGGTTTATCCTTCTGGTCACAACTGAACTAATTTGTTACTAGGTTCGCAAAACCTAATACATACTTGCATATATATTAGGTCTTCGCAACAAACAGTATTTAACTGTAATATATTGAATTGAATGATGTCATGCTTACCGCGAAATGTGATAACTGATATCGATGAAGGCCAGAGTGTATGGTTTAACTGGAGTAACAGGTGTTCGGAAATTGTTGTAATTCTCAATTTGGGTGAACTTTAGCATAAATTTATATCCATCAGGTTGGTATCATGTACCGACTCGGAAACCATAGTGTTAGTATCCGGTACTCATCGATTTCAAAAAAGGTATCAGTTACTAACACAATAGCCATAGTGTTAGTATCCTGTACAGACTCGGTATATATATTATATAGTGTGAGTTAGCATTGAAGTCGTATTGTCGTTGACTTTAGATTATGTTAGCTTCACTATTACAGGTTTACACATTCGTCTAGGAGATTGTACCGTCCTATTATTCCACATTCTTCTACCAAATATATAGTGGTTAAAGGGCGTAATACCGGCTCCTACTGATGAGTCGCCAGTAAGCACGAAACGAATGTGCATGAGATTATACTTTCCGTTCATGCTGCCTTTGGTTTATCCTTCTGGTCACAACTGAACTAATTTGTTACTAGGTTCGCAAGACCTAATACATACTTGCATATATATTAGTTCTTCGCAACAAACAGTATTTAACTGTAATATATTGAATTGAATGATGTCATGCTTACCGCGAAATGTGATAACTGATATCGATGAAGGCCAGAGTGTATGGTTTAACTGGAGTAACAGGTGTTCGGAAATTGTTGTAATTCTCAATTTGGGTGAACTTTAGCATAAATTTATATCCATCAGGTTGGTATCATGTACCGACTCGGAAACCATAGTGTTAGTATCCGGTACTCATCGATTTCAAAAAAGGTATCAGTTACTAACACAATGGCCATAGTGTTAGTATCCTTTACAGACTCGGTATATATATTATATAGTGTGAGTGAGCATTGAAGTCGTATTGTCGTTGACTTCAGATTATGTTAGCTTCACTATTACAGGTTTACACATTCGTCTAGGAGATTGTACCGTCCTATTATTCCACATTCTTCTACCAAATATATAGTGGTTAAAGGGCGTAATACCGGCTCCTACTGATGAGTCGCCAGTAAGCACGAAACGAATGTGCATGAGATTATACTTTCCGTTCATGCTACCTTTGGTTTATCCTTCTGGTCACAACTGAACTAATTAGTTTAAATAGTACCAAAAAGAAAAACCCGAAGTCAGAATGAACGAAATGCATAGTCTCATGAGCACACTCGTTTCGTGCTTGCTGTCGACTCAGTGGTAGGTGCCGGTACCACGTACTATACTTGTAATATAGTTGGTAAGAATCATGGGACAGGTATACCGTACATACGAATGTGTATGCTAAGTGTAGTGAAGTTAACCTTATCTGAAGCCTTAGACAAAGCGACTTCAAAGCCAACTCAATATATATAACGAGCCTGTAAAGCGTACAAAAACAATGGTTGTCGAGTCAGTACATAGTAAAAAACACAATAGATTTGAAGTCAGAACTTGTGGGTGTGTTAGCAAAGCAGCTGATAAAAGTCTTTGGTGAAACCTTTTCTTAATATTGAGTTTACGTTTATTCTCTATATACCCACTAAGTTAATAAAAACATATCAAGAATAACTAACTAGAATCCACAGGCCTTCATGCCAGGCATTTCTTTGGCTAAAGATCATCTTTTAAACAGTAGCATCGCTATTGTGTAAATTGGTATTGAAAAATACGCCAGTTGCATAAACCGATCATATCAGCAGGAACTTTGCGAAGACAACTTAGAACATACACATTTCAGAGCAATAAAAGTAACGTAAATGTTTGGAGCCCATTATTTTATACAAAACGTTTATTTTAAATGAATCTGGACAATATATCACTCATTTGAGATCACAGGTTTATTATGCCTAATGTTTAATTGAGGTGTTTTTGACAAATCAAATATTGCGTAATTATTATGCAATTGAATGACTTACAAAATCATAATCACATATTCTTCAATATATATATATATATATATATATATATATATATGCATGTATAGCCGAATAAACCCCATAATTATATTTTTGGGAATATAATTTTGGTTGCTAGTTGTTCTGGAAATAAACTAGACAAAACCCGCAATAAACATACATTTAATTATTCCATGCTTTCGACTTTTCCTAAAATATACACTACGTAGTATTCGAATGCAAGGGAAACTATATTGAATATGTATACTTATAGAAATAAATGTGTGTACGTACGTGTGTGTGTGTGTGTGTGGATTTGCCAATAGAGGAATGAGAATTTCAGAATAATCAGCTTTGTCTTGCTCTGTGTCGCGACTACTAATTAAATTATTCATTATTTTATTGTAACAAAATATGTATTAAGAACAGCACACCTTACATTTATCAGTAAGATTTTGTTTGACTGATTCCCAACGCGACATATCTTTTAAATAATAAATTTTGTTGTCAACAGCTGAAGCGCAAACATCAGGAAACAGCTAAACATAGGGTATCACTTACATACTACTAAAATATAAGTATATCTTGACATGTTGTTTCTGTAATACTCTGCCTATCGCACCAAATAAATAAGTAAATGCTGCTCAAAAGGTATCAGCCTAATCTGTGCCCTAATATATATATATATATATATATATATTTTTTTCGTCTAAATTATGTCGTTAATGAAATTCAACGTTTTGCGTTTTTATTATATATATATATATATATATATATATATATATATATATATATATATATATATATATATTAGGTTCAGATTTTTCCAAAATCCATCTAACTATTTTCGACAAATGAGGATAAATCTGTCATAGTTCTCGTTATCAATCGCGTTCGGATTATTCATATTTAAATTCATATGGGTAAACAATCATTGTTTGCGCGGGTGGTGATAAAAATAATTTAAATCAAGTTTGCGAGCTCTAATGATGATCATAGACGGTCAAAGCGCAGCGTCTCTTAGGACAGACGGTAATTTTGCTATATTATTCAACCAGTTGGATAAAATCGGATCAGTGTTTATTTTAAACTCGCAAGTTTTACCTAAAAAATATTTATCATCACGCGCACAATCAATGCTGGTTTAAATATTTCCTGAATTAGTTTCAATTTAGTGCGAGTAATTCACAAATAATGGCTGCTGAAATACGTAGCTCATTAAAATATCTACCTATAAAAAGACCACAACAATATATGTCTTGTCCGATGTGCTTTTTGTAAACACTACGTTCTATCGTGACGACGCTATCTACTATGCCAGCTTGAATGAAGATTGTTTTTGCGAACCTGGATTGAATGAAATTAGCCGAACTGCGTTTTCACTAACGCAGCTTTCATTGTTCCAGTAGTTTTATTTTCTCAAAATCTTTCGGCTAAACTTATCAGTTGCAATATACCTCACAAGTTTAACAAACGAAACTAATGAAGCAAGCTTATTTAACGGCATTGCTGCTATAATTCCATGTTAAATGTTTCTTGAATGAAGATTGTTTTTGCGAACCTGGATTAATTGAAATTACCTGATCTGCGTTTTGACTAACGCAGCTTTCATTGTTCCAGTAGTTTTCTTTTTCCGAATTATTTCGGCTAAACTTATCGATAGCCTTCATCAGTCGCAAAATACCTCACAAGTTTAACAAACGATACTAATGAATCAAGCCCTATGCCAGCTGTACTTTATCTAAAACAACATCGAATTCGCTTCTTTAGTAATCAGTAAGTCCTTCTGAAAGATATAATAACATATAAAGTTAATTTCTTGTATGCGGGTTCTTAATTTGTCATTTTCGTCAATCAATGATCGTTTAATTGTAAAAAATCATTGTTGTTTCTCTAAATGTTTTAGGATATCTGTTTGGTAATAAAGTTGCATTTAAATATAATTACTCATAACATTTTCCCCAAGCATATTTGTTGTATTTTTTTAGAAAAATTATTTATCAGATTTTAATTTAATGAAGTCGTGAGTGAGCTAGTAATTGAAAAAAAATAGTCCGTTGGTCATAAGCACTCCATTCACAATCATTTGTCCGTTTGTTCCTTATGAAATTTAGGTTAATTTCCTTCAACTGCCTGTGTATTTTGTAAAAACACACAGATTACCATTTTTTCGTGAATATGGCTTTATTTGGTTTTATTGTACAATTAATACCAGTATTTAACAGTTAAATACTGTTTGTTGCGGAAAACTAATATATATGCAAGTATGTATTAGGTGTTGCGGACCTTGTAACAAATTAGTTCAGTTGTGACCAGAAGGATAACCCAAAGGCAGCATGAACGGAAAGTATAATCTCATGCACATACAATAATGTTGGTATCGGTTACAAACACAATAGCCATAGTGTTAGTATCCTTTACAGACTCGGTATATATATTATATATATATATATATATATATATATATATATATATATATATGTATATTATAGTGTGAGTTAGCGTTGAAGTCGTTGTCATAGGCTATACTGATGTTAGCTTCACTATTACAGGTTTTACTACATTCGTCTAGAGATTGCACCGTCCTATTATCCCACATTCTTGACCAAAATATATAGTGGTTATTGGGCAATGCCGGCTCCCTACTGATGAGTCGCCAATAAGCACAGAAACAGTATGTGCATGAGATTATACTTTCCGTTCATGCTGTCTTTGGTTTATCCTTCTGGTCAGAACTGAACTAATTTTTTACTAGGTCCGCAACACCTAATACATACTTGCATAATACCAGTATGTTTATAAAACTAAAACGTATAACTCCAAAAGAAGATAATTCTTACATTCCCAGAATGTAAAATATTTTTATCCGCTTCCTCCAAGCTGCATTCCTAATGGAATATTCTACTTCAACCAAAATAATTTATTTTCTTGCATATAAGTGTTGTATAGCAGCTAGATACTGTTTTTGGCGGAGAACTATGCTTGCAATTAAATTATTGATGTGTTGCGCACCTAAGTAACGAGGTAGTTCGTTCAACACCTAAAACATAATTGAATATATATATATATATATATATATATATATATATATATATATATGTTATCCGCCATAAACAGTATCTAACTGTTACGTACTTAATTGAATGATGTCATTATTAACGCGAAATGTGATAATTGATATCGATCGAGGCCAGAGTGCATGGATTTAATGGAGTAGCAGGTGTACAGAAATAGTTGTAATTCTCAAGTTTGGTGAACTATAGCATACATTGAAATCCATCATGTTGGTACGATGTACCGACTCGGCAACCATAGTGTTAGTACCATGTACCTTTTCGGTACTATAATGTGGGAATCGAGGACTCACACAATAGCCATGGTGTTAGTATCCTTTGCAAAACATAGAGTGAAGTCGCATTGTCGAGACTATACGACGTTAGGTTCACTACTGCAGGTTTACACATTCGTGTAGGAGACTGTACTGTCCTATTTTCCTGCATTCCTCAACCAAATATATAGTGTGTAAAAGAGGTAATACCGCCTCCTACTGACGAGTCGCCAGTAAGCACGAAACGAATGTGCACGAGATTATACTTTCCGTTCATGCTGTCCCTAGTTTATCCTTCTTGTCATAATTGAACTTATTAGTTACTAAGTGTGCAACACCTATTACATAATTGTTACATAGCAATTTAAATCCATATTATAAGTATTCCCAATATTATTTTCATAAATTACTTACACAATTAATGAACAAAATTCGTCTTATCTATCGTTGACCAGTGACTGAACAAGACAGCCAGCGCTATGTCCAGTTGCGCACTGTCTAGTCCATTTTTCTCTTTAAACTACCGCCTTAAGCATTAATATGTCCAGAACTGAGAGAACTACATAAGTTTGTCTGGGCTATGAAAATCTTTGAAATTTATTACTGAATCTTGATTGATGATGAAGTTTGCGTCGACAAATCGAAAATGTGTGGTCCAATTAATTGCAATTATAATTTAATTTTATTTATTTAATTTGACTAAATAAAGAACTGAACAATGCGATTTGATCGACTAGCGTGAAAATTCACATTCTAGCGAACATTTTTGTCTCAACGTATTTATAATTGATCTTAAGTACGGCAGTTAAACGAAAAAGATATTCCAACTGGACAGTACATCCGATATTACGAAACGGAAATTGGATTCATCATTCAGACAAAAGAATACAGCTAATCTGATAGGTGGATTTTCATTGTCAATAGGCGGCTGTATTCAAGTAAATGGATATTCTTACCGATTCAGTGAAACGATTATGAGATAAGAACCACGAAATAATTTAAAGCTTCACTCTACTAATAGACTTCATTTGTGAAATCGCCATTTAAATAGAAAGTACCGCCAGATGAGGCTACCAGACAAGATGAATAAATAAAGGACAACTCGGATGCCAAACAAAAATGTGCTTTGGTATTTGCAAAGCTCTAGTTGAATATCAATGCAAATGATCAACGCACCACAATCGATATGTCCAGCATTGTTCATATTATGAAACCCAGTTTAAGCTATCCCAACATTAATGAGTTAGAGGAAAACGCTCAATGGAAGGTAAATTGCTGCGCTTCCTCCGAATTATCGGAGTAGAAATATAATATTGCGAGCGTAGTGAACTCCTAATTGCTTTTTGCCACTATTCGACCAAAGCATGGTACTTCATAAAACCATTTCCAATTCAATTTGCTTCAGCATTTAGTTTACGATTTTTGGCAAATCGAAATTTAAAATTTAACTGTCGGTTTAAGATTTCTCTTTCAACCCGAATCACAAGGCATATCTCAAGCTACCCAGTGCTTCAGACTATTCACGAGGCGGGTATCTGCAGATGACAGGCAGTATAAGGTTTTCCGATGTTGTTTTGCTGCTTAAGATTGTTAAAACATTATCAATTGGTGATTATTCATTTAACTATCACTTCCCCACGTAACGTGGTATCTGTTCTATAACGACAGGTAAGGGATGGTTAGTTGGAAATTTATGGCTAATAGAATGCTACATAGGCTCTACGTAAAAGGAAGGCTAACCAAGAAACATTAGTTAGTATATAACTAAAAATTGTGTGTAGTGTGCGGCAGGATGGCTCAGTGGTTATAGCACCAGATTTTGAAGCAGACGTGCTCAGGCTCGAGGCCTATCCGCGGCAAATTCTAGACAGTACATGATGAGTTCCCAATAAGGAAAAATCCAGTCTACTGGATGAATTGCCTTTTAGTGCGGCAGAATGGCTCAGTGGTTATGGCACTTGAATTCCGAAGGAGACATTGCCCAGGTTCAAGGGAGCTGTCCGCGGCAAATTCTGGACAATTACATGTTGAGCTCCCAATAAGGACGAAAACGGTCTACTGGATGAATTGTTTTTTCCACACAATACAATACTTAGATTATACTGACAAATGTATGTACATAATGGGTCCCGTTTTAATATTAAGATCGCAAACTTGATTATAAATAATTGTTATCACCGCCCGCGCAACCAATGTTCGTTAAATTATATAAATGCTCATTTTAATGCCACTTACCCATCTAACGTGGTATCTGTTCTATAATGAAAGATTGGGAATGGTTAATTGGAATTTTAAAGCTAAAGGAATGCTACATAGGCTCGACGTAAAGGAAAGGCTAACCAAAAAACATTAGTTAGTATATAATTGAAAATTTTGTGTAGTGTGCGGCAGGGTGGCTCAGTTGTTTTAGCACCAGATTCCGAAGCAGACGTGCGCAGGTTCGAGTCCAGTCAACTCTAAATTCTAGACAGTATGTGATGAGTTTCCAATAAGGACGAAACCGATCTACTGGATGAATTGCCTTTTCAACAAAGTACAATACGTAGTTTATACTGAAAAATGTATGTACATAATGGGCCAGGTGTTTATATCAGGATCACAACATTGATTAAAAGTAATTATCTATTGGTAATTATTTAAATCAAAGTTGCGATCTTGATATAAGCAACTGACCCATTAATTACTTACATATGTCAGCATAAACTAGGTTGTAAGTAATTAATGGGTCAGGTACTTATATCAAGATCGCAACCTTGATTATAATAAATGTTATCACCGACCTCGCAATCAATATTCGCTTAAATACATACATATTTGTTTACATAAATGAAATATTTTTCAAAGTAGCATAGTGAGTTAAACAAGCAGAACGGTTTAATCTTTATTGAGAACACTTCAAATACAGTCCAAATTATTGTTGCCGACTCCAAAGCAAATGTGCCCAGTTCAAGTCCAATATTTCAAGAGTTCCAAATAAGGAGGAAACCGGTTAACTAGATGATTAAGCTTCGTAACATATTAAAATGCTTAGTTTATGCTGAACAATGTATCTATACTTGGATTATGGTTCATGTCAAGATAGAAATCTTGATTCAAATAGTTGTTTTCAAGGCTCGCGCAAACAATGATTATTTAACTATAAAAATTTACACTTCAATACTACTCTATAGGTAGAATGGTGTCTGGATTATAATAACAGACTTGGATTGGCTAGCGGAAACTGTATGTTTCAGCCTTACAGGCTCCACCTAAAGGAAAGTCTATCCATGAAACATTAGTTAGTGTATAAATGAAAATTGTGTGCAGCTTGCGACAGCGTGGATCAGTGGTTAGAGCATCAAATTTTGAAGCAGACCTGACCAGTTACGAGCACTGTCCGCGGCAAATTTTGGACAGTACTTGACGAATACACATACTAATACATACGAATGAGTCCGATCTACTGGATAAATTTCCTTCGCTATATTATGCGACGCATAAGTTTACTGACAGATATATATATATATATATATATATATATATATATATATATATATATATAATAGGATTGGTGTTTATATCAGGCTCGCAACCTTGACTGAAATAACTGGTATCAACTCCTGAGCAACCAGTGATTGTTTAATTCACATTTAGTAATTTTATAACTTCTTGTAATTTTATAAATAGAAAAGTTACCAGCTTGGAAGAAATAAAAGTAAAATTTGAATATTAAAATGATTATTTAATGCTCAGTTCTTATGTTTGTGAAAAGAAAAAGTTATTTCGTGTTTACAATTTTTAGTCTTCTATTTTACAACAGTGACCTTATTCAATGTTAAGTGAAAAGAAAAGCATGCTCTATTATGAGCGTTGAGTAAGAAGTAAAAAATAATATACATTGTTATTTGGTTCTGAAATAATTTACTGCTGTCTACCCTTATTCGAAATGCACAATTAAAGGATATTTAATGTTAAAAATTTGATCCACAGGCTGGGTGAAAATAAGCCAATGTACCCCAGCTGTCACACTTAGGCAACCATATTTTATTCTTAAACAAAAAACTCAATTTTTTAAACAATATCTGCTATAAAAATGACGAGAGCAGGCAATTTTAACAAGGTACCGCTCCGATTCAATAAAAATTTAACAAGCTAATAAGATTTTCTAAAAGCATAAATAAAGGTTACTTTGCTCAAATTTAATGATTTGCGCATTTTTAATGCTATCTAAAAGAATTTCAGGTGATCGGAAGCATCGATTGCAGCTTCACTAATATCGATAAAATAGACTAATTTTATGAGAATAAAAGAAGGAAATATGTACAATCAACGAAGGTAAATAATAATTACAATATAAACATTATTCAACATCTTAATTAAGAAATAAATGGAATTGAATAATGGAAATGTCAAGTAAATTCAGGTGATGAATGTAAGATTGATATGTTTGTGCACTCATCAATCATTTAATTATTAAACATAAAATTAATTTAAACGTCCCAATTTCCCTACTTGAAAGTAAGGGAGCAAATATTTTATTATAAAAATAATTATCCTGTTAGCCATTAAAATTAAAAAATCTATTTCTCGTCTTCTTCGTAGAAATAAGATTCGTCAAAGTCAGCCAAATATGGCGCCATTAAGAGTTATACAATAAAACTTAAAACATTAATTAATATTTACAAGAATAAATAAATGAATAGACATTCAGTTGAAAATGTTATAAGCGTAAAATCGTATTCTAACCTAGTTTCGGATTGCACTATTTGCACTTTGCCAACAATATCACAGAACTAGTGAGATCTCGTCTCAAATTGACTTGGTCAAACCAAATATGGCACATTTAGTGGCAAGCAACATTGGTATTTCAGCACATCAGTGACAAATTAATCCAGAAAAACAAAAATAAATAGAGAAATAGTAAAACGAACAGTCACATCCATAAAAATTACACACACATACAAATTTAACATGAAGTTTTCGTCTAATTCCTACAAGGCGTGATAGATAGTAATCTTTCGTTTAAAACCAAATAAAATTGCGCTTTTAAAGGGTACACTGGAATTCCGGACAATGGGCATTTTACTTTTGGATTTACAAGTATTATAAAAGCTGGTGTATATCATAAAAACCACAAGCAGTGCCTAAGTGGCCTTTAAAAGGTGAAAATGATCAAAGCGTTGCACAAACTAGCCCTCATGAGGAAAATGCCTCACTCAAGGATAGACATTAGCTAAAGTAAGCACAACATAACATCAGAATATTAGTTTTTAATCTCGTATACATGGATTACGTCAAAGTACAGAAAATTTCCAATATTTCGAGTTATGTAATCAAACGTCTAACCACATAGAATTACACAAATACAACATTTGCATACAAACACAACTACCTAAACACACAAACTTTTATACATAATACCTCCATAAATTTATAAATATATTACAAGCATTTATAAAACCGTAAACATATCCTATATATATATATATATATATATATATATATATATATATGCACCTGTACACATTTATATTTATATAGATATACATATATAATCCATCCATCCATTATAACATGAATATATATACACATACGCTAAACTGTTTATATATACTATATATATATATATATATACATTCATATATACACATATATATATATATATATATATACAGGTCGTTGTACATACATACATTTTAGCATACATGAAATAAAAATACACACAGGAATGCAGGCATGTGTATATACCTGTACACATTAATATAACCATATATGCATGCATTAATAACTATATGCAATCATGCATTGGAGCATAAATATATCCATAATCCATGTAAGTACTTATCTTCAAGCACACAAAAACGTTAAAACTTTAATACATTCCAAAATATACTACAAATCAGACATACACACAAACATTCAATTTGGATAATATTTAAATTGCTGTATATGCTAGGCACAAGGAAAGGCTAATTTTAGCAAATAACTAATTAAATGGTACTTTATGAAGAAAACTTCATTAAACAAGTTTGACAAGTATATTCTGTCATGAAGCACTAAAAAATTTTCCGGAAGAACAAAACATATAACGTCACACATAATGCAAGTATTATTATGCCTTTGTAATTAGTCATCCAAATCCAATAAAACTGATCTCTTGTTGCAGCCATTTGCTGCTGACTGTTTAAAGTGCATGATGCAAAATTTGCGACTACAGATGTCCCTTAATTCGGCGTTTCAAAAACAAACTTCTGATCATTAAACTCTGTCTTGCGCAAATGGCTTGGTCCCTTTAGGCGGCAAGATTAGTCATTTGCACGACTACTCTGCCGACTCCGTACATCTTAAACGATGTTCTGAAAGACAGATAGGAAACCAGAACAAGTAAATAGAAATCCATGAACAATTTAATGATTAATTAGGCAATCATTAATTGGGCGGGTAGTGATAGCCATCACGAAATGAAAGTACGCAAAACTTCATCTATTAGTTTGACTATTCTGAGTGTGGAAATAAACATTTAACACGATAAGATTATTTATTCGAAAACTATTTACGGTTGACTGGCAATTTTTCGCAAACCTTATCGAAAGTGGCATTAATCTGAAACTGAATTTAAATTTTATTTCCAAGTAGAACACAGAAAGAAACTAGGCGACAAACAAATAAGGGATCATGGTAACAAAAGAATTAGTCTTGACCACATGTGTTTGAAGCGGTAATGTCATTATTTAGAACCTGTTACAATCTCATTAATAACACTATATAGACATGAACGAGTATGCAAGTATGTTGATACCCTTTGTGATGCAAACAATGGAAAAGATGAAAATATCCAGTGACGGAAAATACCGCACGAGCGTTTCTATGACTGAAAAGAAAATGTATTGTTACAAAAATCCAATACAATTAAACAGCATTATAATTTTGTACATAACACAATTTGGCATGTAAAATTTCATTAAGTGGTGTCTTGTGTACAGCCGAAACAACATATTAATTTCGCAATCCACCGCATACGCTGTCCCCTTGTTAACTGATGTGATAAAATTCGGCCAAATGTCACAGATTTTCACAAAACATCGCTAATTCCTATTTTATAAGACAAGTTAAGCAAACTCTGAATATTTTGCACGCAAAACAGCAGACAATAATGGAAATATCATATTCTGGACGACACAGCTGAAACGAGCAATCATTTAAACAGGCTAACGTACATAAAAAAATAATTAATGTTAAAATTGTCATTTAGAAGATAAATAATTGAGAAAATGCAGTTAAATATTTATGCAATTTAAGAGAACGAAATTAAAATGAAAAAATACTGATTTGCAAAAGAGAAATCTGCAAATCAATTGTCAAAAATTATATATATATATATATATATATATATATATATATATTTTGCTCAGTCATATTTTTTAGTCGAGATGTAATGGTTGAAACATGATAGTACGTGTAACGAAAAACGGTTTGACCACATAATGTTATTTATTAGATAAAATATGGGAATGCTGTCTACTTCAAATCTGCGCACTTGATGTAATTAATAATAATTTTGTTTGTAAAACACTGTTCTAACGGACGTACTGTGGAAGCGACACAGCCAAGAAATGGCCACACCTTAATCAATAGAATGACAACACAAGTGACCATTTACTACCGGGTCTTGCCATCGTGGCACACGTTGTGAGTAACATTAGGTGTACACTGTAAGCTGACATTTTTCAAACGATAACTTTTCTGCTGGAGACATGGAAAAATTTCAGCAATAGGACATACGTAGTGAATTAAATTCTACCAGTAAGCTCTAGGAAAACACCAAAGGCGTTTTAGCATCGTGTGAGAGAAGCAAAATTGCAAAAAATACAAGTAGGCGATGATTGACTGTGACTGAAACGCATTAAATACGTAAAATAACAACCTAGACCATAAGAACCAAGCGAGTTGGAAACAAAATATCAACAAGTTCGCAACGAATCACGTGGTAAAAATGTCTGTAACCGATTTGATGACAATATATAGTTTTTACTCACATATTTTTTTCATACGTGGGCAACTGTGAATGCTCTGTTCAAGTTGTAATCACGCATCTACAGTGAAAATGAAGTTTTTGAAGAAAAATTTCGAACACTGCACATATCTCATGTAATTTAGCAAAGAAAACGAATACTAATATTGTTCTTTCAAAATAGATGACAAGCTTTAGCATAGCGAAAACACGACAAAGGCACAGAATACCCTGTTAAGAAATGAAAAAATTATACATAAATATACGTCACAGTTTAATCTTAGCTATCAAAAATTCACGTACATGTTGTTTAAAGATTAAACACCATATAAGGTGTGCAATGCCTGAGTAAAGATAAGTACTGATATTAGTGCTACCCAACACAATTTGATGTTAAATTCATAGTATTTATGAACACATATGAACAGCAATTGTGAAAGTTTTCACATGACTCTTTATTCAATTCATAATAACATTCAAAATCGAATGTCTGATTGATGTTTCATATCGCCTACTGCTCCACAATTATTATTAATGGAAAGTATGGGTATCATTTTGTGTTCACCCATGAACGAGGTCTTCCTATGTAAGATTCTGAATTACTTATTCGACAGGAGTTCGTGAAAATATTCCAAATTAATTGCGTAGAACTTAAAAAAGTGACCTCTGAAACGATTCTGAAGTGCAGGGCAATTATAGGCAAACACAACCATACTATCTCACAAATGATTTTCACACGCTAGATGGCGTTAAATTCATGGTGGTTTTTACAATTAGATATAAGATAAACATAAATCGCGAGACATTTATGAATCAACCACAATAAATCTTGCAGTACGAACTTAAAAAATAAAAAAACAAGCTCATTACTTCTAAATAATTTTGGAGTTATATATTTCAAAAGTAGACCATCATCACCTAAAAAGTATATATATAATTTTGTAGTAGAATTTTTAAATAAACTATTATATATTTAAAATAGCAATATCTCAATAGGAATTATTTCAAGTCGGTTACAACATCAGACTTGAATAATGACGACTTAGGGCGAAAGCCGTCCAACTAAAACACAGAAAAATTTATCTACATACATACAAAGCTGGGATACATGATAAATGCATTCATTCAAAAAAAGTTAAAATTGCATTCATTACCGGACATTTTTACAATGACTTACATGCCTATGTAAACAAGTTAAATGCATTTTGTTACCATGGCGATCACTCTTTTTTCACTGCTAGGCAGACAACAAAATTATGGCAAACAGAAAGCAAATTAATCAAGTGGACAGTAAATTTTATTCGAATGCTTAAGCAAACCTTCATACTAGCTAATCATAAATGAACAAATACAAGTAAACATCGGCTTACAAGTTGAAAAATCCCCGCACAAATGGAAACTTCATTTTAAGATTTAAAAAGCCAAACAAAGTTACCTACATTAAACTTAGAAGGCTTCAGAGACCAAAAATACTTTTCTAACTCGCCTCTAAACAGATTTTTGTTCGTGCCTCTAAAAATGAATCGCTGAACTTTCCAGCCTTTACCGACTTTGTTACATTACTGTTCTCTCCTGAGATTAATAATGAGACCGCACTCGTTATGGTTTCTCGTGAAAGTGAGTCACCTAATTAGTCCGCACGTGAATGGTGTGAGCAAAAGAGGAAACAAGCGACAGATAGTTTTACTGAAGAAATACACAGACTGCAACAGTCTGGGTTTATAAACATATTCGCGAATAATTGTGAGTGTGTTGGCAATTGAATGCATAATTGTTATCTAAAGAACAAAGTTGAACAAAAAGACTAATTAGCTATTTCAAGATAATAAATATGAAGACAATGTCTAAATGTGAAGTCAGGTTATCAATTTAATGACGATGTGAAATTGAATGAATGTGTGATATAATGATAAATTGAATAGGACTTGAAATACGAAGGTGATACAGTGAAGAAATGCGTTCATGCTTAAGTAAGGGATAGAATGAGTAATAGAGTGAGTAACGGTGAGTATGAAGGCCTGAGTAACTGATTAATTGAGTGCAGAAATAAGGAGAATAAGATTAAAACAATAAGTTAGGAATAGACCGTTTTAGTGAGTCACTGACTTGTTCAGTTGCCAACTCATTGCGTGAGTAGGTAAGTGAATAACACTGATTGAAAAGTGTGACATAATACCTGAAAATTTTAACTGAATAAGAGATTAGGCAAGAAAAATGGTGTAATACTAAGTTTTTAGTTATTAAGTAAGGATAACACAGTATGAATAGACGAGTAATTACTTGGATTAATGAAATAGAAAGTGTGAAAACCAATTAAATAATGAAACAATATCAGAGTCATGTAATGAGTAAAGGAGAACAAGTGATTTAGTGAGCAAATATGAGTCAACAATACCAAAATGACGAGTAAATGTATTCGCAAGTGATGCAATGAAAAAATTCCCATCAAGGAATAGACTATGCAATCAAATAACTATTACACCTAAATATGTATGAATGTTTTCTCATGCGCTTTTCGGTAAATATTATTTATTAAGTACCAAGTATTGAAGCGTTCTCAAAGATTTACTTCAGCGGCCCATACAGATTAAAAATTGCAAGCAACTGTTGAAATCAAAGCATTCGGAATGATTGCCAAGATATACAGAAAACATTGACCAACTCAGTCAATAGATAAATAATCAAAGAAACTTTCCAGCTGATGCATTTTAGCAATTTTTCAAACAATTCTGGAATCTTCCGGTCTGTTGCACTAAGTACTAAGCCTAAGGCCTTAAAGTGAAGCACACTGTCAGTTCTATTTTAGGCCACGGAGACTTGGAAGATAACGCAATATAACCTCCGGTGCCAACACATTTCACGTAATCGATGTATTTACTCGATTTGATTCAATCCATTACCAGCTCAACTACGGAAGGCATCAATTGAGAGACAAATTTTGCGAGCAGATCTTGCATGTACTATTACTATTCAACTTTGTTATAAAATTAAAATTATGTCAGTCCGGTTACAGTTTTAGAATACCAATATATTATATATATATATATATATATATATATATATATATATATATATATATATGTTCAACGGCGCACCGGGGCGTCTCCGGTGACTGACTGGAATCACAGGAGGGGTAGGCCAGTCATCTCTTGGTTGAATACTATTATTCACGATATCGGTCAATTGATAACCGAGATACACTCTAATAGACAAAATCGATGAGTCTCTCATAAAACAGAGTTCAGTGGAGACGCCTGTTTATGTCTGCTTTTTTTGGCCTAAGCTCCTTTGGAACGCGTCGTTTTGGGGATCGATATCTCCATTTATGTGTGTGTGTGTGTGTGTGTGTGTGTGTGTGTGAATGTCATTTAAATAGTCAATTAGTCAGTCATTAAACTAGCCAGTCCAACAGTCAATCATTTTGCCACTAGGGAAAAAGGCAAATTATGAACCGTTTAGAAAATTAGTTTGCTACAAAAATGCAATTAAGAGGATAATAATAATAACAAAATGTAATAGACTGTTAAATATATCCCTAAAATTAGTGTTTGCATATGTGAATTGTAAAATTTTATTGACTGTATGTCTGTATGCCTGTGTATGTGTTAGAGAAAGAGAGATAAATACACATTGACATAAAAAGAAAACGAAAAAAGGAAGAGCGATATCTCAGAGAATTTTTCTGATAAAAATAATATATAAACGCCTTATATCCTCAAATCCTCTGAAAAAGTGTGGCATAATTCTCATTATGAAGAAAATCCAATTCATCAAAGCATTTTAAAGTGCATTTTAAAAATTCAATACGATAAAAAACTATAAAGAGCTGTCAATTTTCGTCAGATTCTGATTCGTATTAACAAAAATTTCCTTAATAGCCAGCAGGGTGATGGGTAATGAAAAACTTCATTGAGAGGAAGAAAAGTACGATAGCTACAGTTAGCATAATTGGAGAACACAACTAAAACTAGAATTATGCCTCTGCTTAAAATGAACAGCGTAAGTGTAAAAATAATAACATCATAAGAACAACAATTCTGAAACCTTGATTAGTGCTTCAATTTGCTCTACTGGTAGTATTAACAATGTGTGCATAAATGGATGGCATACACTGCATCACATTAACTTGGGATTGCTCACATTAGGAAAGAAAGTTAAAATTTTGGCCTCGTTTTTAGAATTAAGGCTAAATTACATAAATAATGAATATGTCAGCATTCTGTGTCATACTGTACATACATACATACATACATACATACATACATACATACACACATATATGCAGACATGCATACAAAATTCATATATATATATATATATATATATATATATATATATATATATATATATATACCAGCATATACTACAACAAATTTAATGAGACACAGCCATTAATGAATAACAATAAAGCTAAGCAAGCGCTATACTAATCAATAAAAATTAAACTTTAACGATCATAGTGGACTGTAGGTCATTGTGAATAGATTCTGGAGAAATCATCAAGCGCTTTATGTACAAATGTTCAATAATTTAAGTTTACGGGTGTTCTGAAGTACAGCGACGTATATTTCGCAAAAAAGTGCATCCAAAAAGAGTAGAAGTATCCGACTCTCTTGGAATGGACAAAAAAAATATGTCCGAATTTGCTATTATAATATGTAATTAACCTAGTCAGTTTAGACAACAAAATATAGTACTAAGTACAGCAGATTGTGCGGAGAAGGTTTTCTTGGTCTTTAAAAATTACTTTACTCATGACAATAAGTGCAACGTCCATTCAGAGCAAATGGCAACTGGGTAAGTAACCTTTGAAATTGCCAACAACCCTTAACGAAAGAAGCATTATGAAAATGAAAATTAATTAGAGGTGACAATACGAGTAATTGCATAACTGCACGAACAAGTGAACATCCTCCATACGACTTAACACTAAGAACGAAAACACTACTTATTTGACAAATGACATAATATATGAACATGTTTTACGTACACATTGCCAAAAAAACGGATTTTTCCAAAAACAAGATAAATTAAATCAAGATTCTGTGGAAGAAATAGAAGAAATTGAAGTATTTTCATTAACTAAATATTCTGATAATCAGCTATTGTGTGAAAAAACCGAGTAGCAAAATTCAAACGTAGAATATTTTCAATCGATATTTGAATTTACTACATGTCAAAAATCATCTCCAACTGTCAATAAATACGCCGGTAAGTAGCATCGCCATCAGAAAGAAATATCATGGTGTTCATCTATATTTCAAGGGTATAAATAGGTTCTGTTCTATATGGGAAAATGAATGAACACACTGATTCAATTAAAATGGTAAAAAGAGTACCATGTGAAAGGAAAGACTGTGGTATCGGCGGAAATAGTTCATATTGTTAATTTTCCCTTGTTTTGCAGCGCAGTAACTTCTCTAATTATTTATACGGCTGTTTGGTTTACTCTGCTATACTTAAAAAATTTCTCTGTACATGAAAATATCAGATTTCACTTTTACGAAAAATGGAATTATCATATTTCCAAGGCAGAGCTTCATCACCTTTATTAAATTGGAAACCATACCTTCTTTCGAAATCTATTTTGTGTAGTCTCCAAAAATTGGAAATGAAATCAGCATAACCAAAAGCCGTAGGCTTCTTCAAGACCAACGGCAAAAGCTAACTAGATGGAACAAGAAAACTACCATAAGCCAAATCGTTAAAAAAAGATAAAATTGGTCCTTTCAGCGAGACAAGATTGAAGATGCCCTAGTCGGAATCTCAGATGATTGCCATCAAAAGCCATACCAGCATGCACGAGATTCAAAAGAACCCAGTAGACTTGTATGCATTTTTGATGACTTTTGAAAGATCATCTGGAGAATTCTGGTTCATTCGAACATATAGCTGACCGGATATCTTAAATTTACCCTATTGCATGCTAAACAAATTATTGGTTCAATAAAGTACAATGTCGGCAAAATAAATTGAAATCTTCTACCTCCTGTTTATATTTAAAAAAAATAGACTAGCCATGAATGACATTAATTATAATTGCAAACAGAGAATATCATTTACGATAGTTACTGGGTTACGCAAGAAGATGACAAATAGCTCAAATGAACTACATTAAGATCATGTTTCCGAAAACACGCAGCCAGTCATTCTCGCTATTCAATCTAAAGCGCTAATAATAACCGACCGTGTAAATAGAAGCTGCCTGTTGAAATTACGTTACAGTATTTTAATGAATTTTATTAAATGTTTAATTATGCAGACATGGGTCGCTCAAAATGTTGCCTATATTTTTTGGAAAAATACATTTCAACTTATTGCATTCAGCAGAGATCAATTTGTAGACCTGTGTCACATCAGATTAAAAATGGCACTTAATGACTACTGATCGAATCTCGAAAGAAATCGGTGTCTAAAAAGGACATCACAGTAAATAATAGAGAAAAAGAAAGAAAGGAGTATTTCCACATTCCAACTTCTCCCCAATCGACCATGCATGAAAATAAACTTTTTATTTACCACGAGAAATGCACAAAACAAGAGATTCACGAAATATGCTTCATCTGTGCTTTGAAAAACTCAGTTATCCCATTCTGTGCTACCGATTTAATGCGGCTATAAGTATAACTACACTATATGGTACGCATCATACCAAGCATCACGCATTCGGCTGAGAAAAGTGTGCCAACTGTGGGTGATGTAATAAATAGAGTGGTGTGGCAGTTAGTTGTGGTTGCTGGTGACCGTGATCCATGGGCTGTTGAAGCGTTCCCCCAGGCTGTGTCACAAAACCGAACTGTTGCTGTGCCAGAGAAAGTGAGCTTTGAGGCAGAGTTTTTGTTGCATTCGCCGGAGTCTCGCTGCCCATTTGCCCTGAGTTTTGTGTCTGTTGCAAAATTGTGGCTGCCGCCAGCAATTGATTGGCATAGTCAAGTTCGTTGTTTGTGTTACCTACAGCACAGGAGTGCGAAAGTATGGGCGAATTAACAATTAGGTTATTAGCGGTGGATGATGAATCGATTGTTCCCGGATAACCAAGCCCTCCAGTTTGAAATTGATGCTGATGCATCATTGATTGTCGCGTTTTATTAACACCATCCAACAGCAGAGCTGCAGTAGCAAGCTGGTCGTGTGTCACCTGGCTGGTGGGTACGGGCGGAGGGCGTTCTGGAGGAGGTGGTGGAATAAATACACCATTTGCCAGCATTGTCGCTTGAAGAAGAGCACCGTATTCAATGCCATCATTGCCGAAAACTTTCCTTTGTGCGATCATTCCACCTCTATCACCCGAATTGGATAGACCTGGCCTTGTAACGCCATCACTCGTAAAATGAGCACTAGAGTTATTTGTTGGCTCGCCATCTTCTTTGTACTCCCCGTTATTATGACGCGGGTAGTTTGTACTTCGCAACTCTTCTGTGATATCATCTGTCTCGTTTAAGGTGCCTCTAGGCACATCATATGTTTGTTGACCAGCGCAAGAATTTGAGTCACCATAGCCCACAGAATCATAAGTTGACGTGACAATCGTTCCACCAGGCAGGTTAACGAAATTTGAATTGGCAAATTGATGCTGACCATTCGATGTCAACAGTTTACCAGCCAATGTTGACTGCCACAATCTTTGTAGTTCTGCCGCCCCAACATGGTCAGAACAATTCAGCTGTTGGTAACCATTAGTATGGCATGAAGATGAGATAACACTGGGCAGCATTAGATTAGATGTGTCCGTCGTAGCACCACTGGACGATGATTGGCTGGCACCCTTCGCGGTTTTGGATGGCGGACACAAGGCTGACATACCGCTACCACCAACAAATCCATTAGAAGAGGCACCCGATGATGATGAACTAGTGTTATTATTACTGCACGTGGTTTGAAGTTGTTGTTGTTGTTGTTGTATAGCAGCTGCATTAGCAGCCAGAATAATATGGCAATTCTTAAGGGCGGCACTATTTAGCAGATCGCCGCCAGATTGAAAACCATGTGGCCCAGGACTAGATATTGAACAGTTTACGGCACCGAAGAACGGCTGTGTGTGAGCAAGTTTTTCTTTGTCCTGCTGACCAGCCATAACGTCACAAAGTTTGCTGTCTTTTGAAGCATCTAATAGCCCACTAGCTGATGGCGGACCAACCTTCTTGCTGCCAGATCTAGTTGACTGTTTGTAGCCAGAACGTTTCGACTTGAAATTTACAATTGTAGTCGCTACCCCTCCGGTGCCGCACTTGGTCAGACCTTCATGGTGGCCATTTGCACACCCAAGACTTCCGACAGACAAACTGGATGAAGAACTGCCATCTCCACCGAAGCACGTATTTGTCTGATGAACTGAAGAACTACCAGATGCGTTTCTGCAGTGCCGATTGTTGATAATGCAGTGTAGTATTAGAATGAAGAAAAGTACTGTGAAGAGAAACGTTCCTGTTTGTCATAAGACAATAAACGAGAAGCAAATGACGTTAAATTACATCTACAAAACGTAAGATGAATAATTTAAACATATTAAGACAAAAAATAGAAGCGCAGATAAACTTAGGAACTTGATTCACCTTAGACGTATGGGAAACCATATTTCCTATATTTAGATACCAAATTGATGGGGCTAACACAGGACTATTCCAAGTCCTCATTTCAGCGCAAAAATATCATTATCGGTATTCTTGTTCTGTTCCCAGTTCATCACGAGTATTCTTTGTTCACTATACCTATGACTAACTGTTGACTGAAGAAAGACATCGAGAATGGTATCCGATAAAATAAAGAACTTTCAACAACCCTGTGTAAGCCACAGCACAAGTAAAGTAAACATGCAATCCCCAGTATCGTAACAACTCGGTTTTTTTAGATATTGATATTTTACGTCACCGAGATTCGCTTTAACCTCAATGCGCCACGATGGTGGCGCAATAATGGCGAGGTTGCATCCATAAATGCCGCGTATATCTACGCGGACCGGTCACCTATCCGCAAAGCCACATAAAACTAAACCTCAACAATAGGTAAGCAAAGTCGTATAGCTCTCTTCAAACAATAATATGAAGGTTTTATAAAATCCGTGTTAACTGGTCTCCAGTTTAAAAATGCTAACATATTGCGGACAAAGTATAAGATCCGCTATGCACAATAAAGGTACAATTGTATGTGAAATTGTGGGCTCCCGTGGAATAAATCAGCGGGTGATACGGAAATTCTACGTAGATTCTCGAAGTTAGGCTCTAAATTCCTATCAGCTCGATATTTAATAATACATGTAGAGCTACTAGATGCCAAATTAAGCACAGCCTGGTTGTCAAACTTCAAACTTTTTGGACCAGAATGGCTGATAAGATTGAACAAGCGTTTACATCAGGAGACTTCCGGTTTCTGTTTCAATTTGTTCGCCTAACAATTCTGGAAAAATGATACGTTAAAGCGTCAATAAATAATTTAATCAATAATTTAATGACACATAAAATGAGTCGCACAAATAGGTTAGTCTAGTACTTCAAAGTTCAATATTCTTTGGCAACTACATCATCCATGATCCCCAAAAGTATACCTGCGTCAACAGTCTAGTACGCTAATCTGGAGCAACGAACAAATTTTTCAAACGCTGAATGCAATCCTATCTCATAAAAGTCGCAAAGCTGCGGGCTCCGATCATTTGTTTCTGAGCCTATTTAAGGATTGTAGCAACATAATTTCTGTGGCGTTCACCAATATTGTTCGTATTATATGGAATGAGTAGACGACGTCGTTTGCTTGCATTGAGTCGACTATCACCCTCCACACTCAAAAGCCAATTGTAATTCGTGGGATAACTCTTGTGTGAATCCAGTTGTACCCAGATAAATTACTTAAATTATCTTCACGTCTTCACAGCGCCTCGCGTGAATGGCATACACGAGAAGAACAGGACGCATTCCAGCAAGGACGGGGTTGTGTGGATAATATTTTTTTACATTATGGGAAGTTCTTGAATAAAATCATGTATATCGACGTCATACAATAGCCGTCTTCTTAGACTTCAATGGTGTTCTATTCGACATTCTGTCGAAAACTGTTATTCCGCATAAATTCTAATATATTATGCGTTCTATTTATACAATGAATTATTACACGACATTATTAATGGCAGCGGTGATCGTAAAGGATTCCCGCATCTTTGTTGTATTTTGTAATTAATTCCATATACTGCATCAAGCATTGCCATGAGTTCAGGATAAAAAGTCAAAGCAATCAAAGGCTGGAAATTAATCGATCTTGCCAATACAGACGTTACTGAACTATAATTTGACAACTTAGATTCTTCTCATGTCACCTTGAGTAGATTGGGAGTCAACTTCCAGTCTCTCAGTATAAAATTCGCTGTCTCCGAACGTAAGATACTTCTACAAAATCATCCATCACTCATTTTAACTCTGCGACTTCAAGGTAAAGGACGTTGTTAACATGTTTATCTACATTGGTAGCTGCATCAATAATTCAAGCAAGGCGAAGTGAACATGTGAGTCTAATTCTTCTCTAAAGGCGCGTGTTTGTGTAATGTATTTTTCATGTTGTTTTTCAATACGCTAGTTAAATTGGTCCTTCGGAGTGGACAATTGTGGACGCTTACAAGCATTCCATTACCGTTGTCTGATTAGCATAGGCATATATGTTACCGACAACAAATAAGAAAGGCTGAAATCCATAGACGTAATTTTAGACCATCCAACAAATTCTACTCGGTATACAAGTAAATAAGACTCCATCAAATTCGTTGGCTCATTCATATTTTACGTATAACTTGAACTCGATTGTCCAGTAAAGTATTATTCCCTCAGTCAACGCCAAATTGTCGTAAGAAACAAAATGGACAGATTTTGACATGGCAGATCCAGCTTAAGTCAACAAAAATTAAATTTTGCGCTATAAGACCCAATTATCTACCAGGATGGGGTCTGCGATCAAACAATAGTTTTTAGTTGGAAACCCTGCGAGACATGGTTTCGGTTCGGACTCACTGGTGATAATTTTACAAAATTTTAGTAGAATAATCTTCTTAATTTTTTTCTTAGTTTGGCCGAGTCAACTGCGAGGTTTTGTCGTGTTTACGATATGAAACATTGAAACACGAAATAGCTTGTGATCCCGATGCTTCCGTCAAAATGCTGACGTTATCATGTCAGTGTTGCCTCATTTCTGTGTGCTACCGCAGTGTCTTCATTCGAACTAAATTCTACCCTTTATAAATAACTCTCCTTCCACAATTTGTTTATTTCACTTTTTCGATCGTTATATGACAATGAAGCATTAATTTGTTAAGGCTGCCCTACTGCTGTGATTGTGCCGTCCAATTGTCCCACATTCCTCGCCTAAATATATAGCGGTTATAGGGCGTAATACCGGCACCTACTGATGAGACGCAAGTCAGCACGAAACGAATGTGCACACAAGATTGTTCCTTTCGTTCATGATGACTTTGGATTATCCTTCGGTCCCTATTTGAAATAATTTGTTACAAGGTGCGCAACAGCTACTACCCAATTGCAAATATATATATATATATATATATATATATATATATATAATAGGCCGCATCGAGGGAGCTCCTGACGCTGTCACGGCTATATGAGTTTTTGGATTGCCGTACAATATATATATATAATTTCTCTTCGCAACAAAAAGTATCGAAGATGAGTTATAGTGGAAACAAATTCATAATTTATCTAGATCGACAAGATTATTACTAGCCTGAATGAAAAAAGCAGAAACTTAAACGCCTCTTTCAAATAAAATGGTAAATACACGTCTACGATTGCGCAATGCATTGGAAACTCGCACTGATACTATCGAGATCCAGCTATTCTTTCGCCTGCGAAGCATCAAATTCGGATAAATCGTGTGATGTAAATATGTAGTAACTGAACGATAGCAAGCGTGTCACATATAAGGGTGAATTTTCGGTTACAATAGTAAACTTTTGGCACAGACGCGATCGTATTCCTCATATTGAGGTGGCAAATCATATGAAAGCAATTACACTTTAATTCCAATCCATCCACTCGCACTAAGAATTAGCAAGGTAGCATTCTGTTGTAGCCCAGGCAATATTATGAGTGTCATTATTATTTGAAAGTGTTACATTTTAAATACTGTTTGTTGCGAAGAACTAATATATATGCAAGTATGTATTAGGTTTTGCGAACCTAGTAACAAATTGATTCAGTTGTGACCAGAAGGATAAACCAAAGGCAGCATGAACGGAAATTATAATCTCATGCACATTCGTTTCGTGCTTACTGGCGACTCATCAGTAGGAGCCGGTATTACGCCCTTTAACCACTATATATTTGGTAGAAGAATGTGGAATAATAGGACAGTACAATCTCCTAGACGAATGTGTAAACCTGTAATAGTGAAGCTAACATAATCTAAAGTCAACGACAATACAACTTCAATGCTAACTCACACTATATAATATATATACAGAGTCTGTAAAGGATACTAACACTATGGCTATTGTGTTAGTAACTGATACCTTTTTGAAATCGATGAGTACGGGATACTAACACTATGGTTTCCGAGTCGGTACATGATACCAACCTGATGGATATAAATTTATGCTAAGTTCACCCAAATTGAGAATTACAACAATTTCCGAACACCTGTTACTCCAGTTAAACCATACACTCTGGCCTTCATCGATACCAGTTATCACATTTCGCGGTAAGCATGACATCATTCAATTCAATATATTACAGTTAAATACTGTTTGTTGCGAAGAGCTAATATATATGCAAGTATGTATTAGGTTTGCGAACCTAGTAACAAATTAGTTCAGTTGTGACCAGAAGGATAAACCAAAGGCAGCATGAACGGAAAGTATAATCTCATGCACATTCGTTTCGTGCTTACTGGCGATGTATTTCCGTTCTGTATACCTATCGAAAGAATTTTAACTAATTGAGAGTATCAAACTTAAAAAAATTCAAGTAAATTTTTTGAATCGAAGTAAATAACAGTATCTCACTTTAACTCAAAATTTGTGCAGTAAAAATTGCCTTCTTATGCCCGAAAACCAATTCGAGCAAAATACACTAACGGGAATATTCCAAAAAGATAAAGAAATTGACCAAATTCTCCAGAGAAAATGGATATTATTTTTACTTTTCATAAAAGCGTACTTGCTATATATGCATATATGCATATATATGCATATATATATATATATATATATATATATATATATATATATATATATATATATATATATGCGTATGTATATGCGTATATACGAAAAATCTAATGTTATATTAACAAATATGAGCCTCAAATCTGACTTAATAAAGTGAATGTCCGTGAAAATTATGACTGTAGAAATTTCTTTGTGTAAATTATCATACCTAAAATAAATTGCCCTATTTACATTTAAATATTGCTGTCAATTATCCAGTTCGATATCCTAAAAACAATACATGTATATAATTCAATTTATAAGTAACAAACTTCAATCACAATAAATATGGGTTCGAAAAATGATAACATACCTTTCGAATGTACCTGAGCCATTCAAATAGTAATAATAATATCCCTTTTCAACTTCCTGAGAGAATTTAATAAATATTTGACGAAATTAATTTAATTTTTGATTGGTAATAACCTCGATTGCTATATTTTTTTGCCATCCGCACAATTTAATTCTCTTTCCTGTGAAAATCCCCAAATAAACTAGCAAAAAACAGTAAACGGCGATCTAGTTTTCTGCTATAACCCTCACATTTAATTTAATTTAAAGTCTATGCGTCAATGAATCATCAGTTCTGAAATAATGATTTATCATTCTGATGTCTATCTGGACTATAAGCATTTATATTAAATCAAGGTTGCCAGCTTGATAGAAATAAAAATCCTATAGTATGACAATTTTCAGTATAAACTACGAACAGTATTAGTTATCAAAGATTATTCATTCAGTACACCGGTGTCGTCATTGTTGGGAACTCATCACGTACTTTCCAGAATTTGCTGCGAACAGTATTCAAAACTGGCACATATGCTTGGGAATCTGTACCTTTAACCACTTAGCCTCTCTGCCGGATGCCACACACAATCTTAAGTTATACGCTAAACGTTTCTTGGTAAAAAAGGTGGTAAAAGGTGGAGACCATATTGCATAACTTTAGACCTGAAGTTCCACTAACCACCCCGAATCTGTCGTTATACAACAGACACCGAGTTACTTGAGCATGTGGTATTTAATTTAATATTTATATAATTAAATGACATATGTTGCGCGAGCGGTGATAAAAATTAAATCATGGTTGCTGTCTTGATATAAACACCATTCTTATTATATGTACAATTTTCAGTACCAAATAAGAATTGTATTAGGTAGCGAAGACAATTCATGCGGTAGATCAGTTTCATCTTTATTGGGAGCTATGAAAGTACTGTACAGAATTTTGTCTTAGACAAGATTGAAACCAGAGAAAATTTGCTTAGAAGCCTGTAAGTCTACGACTGCGTCACTCTGCCGCAGGCTAAACACAATTTTCAGTTATATAATTATTTATAATTTTCGGTTAGGCCTTCTGCAGATGGAGTCTGTCTTGCGCACATTCAGATATAAATTTCAACTCCATTTCGTCATTATAGAACAGATTGCATGCATTAGTTCGATCCCCGTCCACGATAAAATTCTGGAGAAGCATTAAAGAGCTCCGAAAGGCGAAGCCGGTCTACGAGATGAATATCCTTTTCCACTCAATATAATTCTTAGTTTATTCTGGCAAATGTGCATATTCTTTGATTGGTGTTTATATCAAATGCGCAAACCCAGTTTAAATTTATTGCTATCATCACCTGCGAAATAAATAATTATATATCTATCAACTTTATCGGCTGGAGCATCATAATTTGTCTTTAGAAGTGAGATTGCAGTATCCCTTTAAAGCCGAAAAGCTTAAAAGTAAAGTTATGAGTTCAAATGGCTTGAGCCTGCTGGTTGTCGGAGCTAACAT
>JAQBSW010008230.1:30000-35460 GCA_029291075.1 Eudiplozoon nipponicum | reverse complement strand
TAGCACTTGTACATGTAACAGTGAACAATTTGCACAAATGGCTAACTCTCAAGATACCAAAACAATAATGACAAGATCTCAGACATCACTTCGCAATACTGCGAGAATGACCTTTACATACAAACACGCATACACAACACAAACACAAACGCATACACACTCACCAACTAGTCAAAACAAGAAACAACAGTAATAACGAGTCAGATTTGTTACCAATAGCATAATCAATTGAAAACCCAAAATGTATAATTATGTATGATTGTATAAGAGATGTTTAGTATTCACGAAATAAATGGCCTTTATCCACTTTGTTATTTATGTGTTGTTTTCCTAATTATAAGAATACTGTGTTAATTAAAACGGCATGGATATCATATATATATATATATATATATATATATATATATATATATATATATATATATATATATATATATATATATATATATATATATGTTGCAATTTTACCATTGTTTAAAATGCAATAACAAAACAACGTACTCCATGGAATAACATTTATTAATAAATCTTATTTCTACCAGTATCTGCAGCCATTATTCTGGATTCGTTAGTATATTCGTTCATCCAATGCCAACTGTATATTTGTCGTAACCAACCGCCTCATGGTTATGTTAGTCTTTGTTTTGCGCAATTGAGACCACTCCTTTTGCGTAACTTTATTTGGTGTGTCACCGCTTTCATTGTAATTGCGTCCGTAATTGATAGATGTGTTGTATTTTGCGAAACGTTTGCTATTTCTGAAGGCCTGTGAGTTATGTCTTTGTTCCATTCAAATTTAATTTCTTTTTGAATTATCTTCTGCACGTTTAAGCAGGGCTTTAGCTTATTAATTGCAATAGCTTCGAAAGCCAGAAGCCTTTTCTCTGTTTTTGCCTTGTAGAGAACTGAAAAATTGTTACCACTAACAGCATGACCTGTGAGTAGTACATGCTCGCAAATTGCTGATTTTTGTACAGAAGCTGCACCCCTCTTTAATATTTTTTGAGGGAGATGCAGATTTATTCTAGTTTCGAGCCTCTATTTTGAGCTGCCATTGTACAGAGCATTGCAGGAACATTGAAATTTGTATAAAGACAAAGATATTGACGTCACAAAGAGGCTATCTTTTTCATTCGTGCGCATCAGTTTTGTTGTGTTGAACACCACTCTCACCAGTATTGATGGAAACTGTTCTTTAGTCGCTCGAATTACTTCTCTTTTGAAGATTTCAGTTGGAAGATCATCTTCAAAGGGAAAACTAAGCGTTACTCTCTGGGGAATTTCGTTTTTCCTTCAAATTGGTCTCCATTTTGTTGCGATGCTTCAAGTTGTATTCGATGAACCAGTCCGGATAGCCATTATTTCTCAACGCTTCGCGAAGCACATTCCATGTCAATAAGCTGGTCATCAAAAGGCATCTAGAGGAACTAACTGAGCTACAACGAAACAAACAAATCAGACTCATGAAGCCAGACAAAGGGACAGGCGTAGTGTTAATGAACTATACGGACTATGGTCAGGCTATGTCACAAATTCTGAAGGACAAATCCAAATTTAAACGCAAAGAGGTACAACGCGACACTACGGCAAAATTAGAAATTTCCTTAACGAAGATTCTAAACCGAATTATTTCGAAGGTCAAAGCTAAACAAGAAATCGACGTAGAGCACAAAATGCTTTTATTACAGAATGCATACATGCAAATCCCATTGGTTCAACGAACCGATATTATATGGTTTGCCCAAGGTTAAAAAATTGACCAGCAATGAGAGACTTTCGCCTTTCAAGCTCATTTGATCTATGGTAAATTCTTCACAGCACGGGGCAGCCAGACTATTATTCCGGATTATAAAACCTATCATGAAAGAAAGAATGGAGCACTTTGTACAGGATAGCTTTCAATTTGTGGAAAAAATTCGCGACTTGAATTTAAAAGAGAGGAAAATTTTGTCCCTCGATATAAAGTACATCTTTACTAGCATTCCAATAAATAAAACTATAAATATCCTATATGAATATACACGATCATCAGAAGCGGAAACATTAATAGAAGTGGACGACATAAGAGAACTACTTTTATTATGTACATCCAACGTACAATTCGTGTTCCAATGAGGCTTTTACAGACAAATTGACGGCATTGGTATGAGTAGCCTTCTTGGACCAGTATTGGCAGACATATACATGCATCATTTAGAAACAACTGGTTTAAAACCATTTATCAATGGAGCTCATTTTTACGTACGCTACGTTGACGATACTTTCATGGTCGTTGAAGAGGATGAAGATACAAATGCACTGCTACATCACATAAACAAGGTAGACCAAGCAATCAAGTTTACAATAGAAGAAGAACAAGACGGATATTTATCCTTCCTAGATGTAGGAATAACGAGAGATGAAGAAGGTACATTCTCAAGGTCACAAGAAATGAAGCTGGATTGGGCAATATATCCACTATTTCAGTAGTGTGCCATGGGCGTACAAAAGTAACCTAATAATAAATTTAGGCAAACGAATACGCAGGATTTGTTCACCAAACAACATTGAATTAGAGCTAAATTTTCTTCGCGAAGCGTTGAGGAATTATGGCTATCCGGACTGGTTCATCGAATACAACTTAAGGCAACGCAACAAAATCGAGACCAATTTGGAGGAAAACAAAACTCCCCAGAGAGTAACGCTTAGTGTTCTCTTTGGAGGTGATCTTCCAACTGAAATCTTCAAAAATAAAGTAATTCGAGCGACTAAAGCACTGTTTCCATCAATACAGGTGAGAGTGGTGTTCAACACAACAAAACTGATGCGCACGATTGAAAAAGATAGCCTCTCTGTGACGTCAACACCTTGGTCTTTATACAAATTACAATGTACCTGCAACGCTCAGTGTAATGGCAGTTCAAAAAAGAGGCTCGAAACTAGAATAAATCTGCGTCTCCCTCAAAAACTATTAAAGAGGGGTGCGGCTCCTGCACAAAAATCAGCAATTTGCGAGGATGTACTACTCACAGGTCATGCTGTTAGTAGTAACATTTTTTCAGTTCTCTACAAGGCAAAAACAGAGAAAAGGCTTCTGGCTTTTGAAGCTATTGCAATTAAAAAGCTGAAGCCCTGCTTAAACGTGCAGAAGATAATTCAAAAAGAAATTAAATTGGAATGGAACAAAGACATAATAGACAGGCCTTCAAAAATAGCCAACGTTTCGCAAAATACGACACATCTATCAATTACGGACGCTATTACAATGAAAGCGGTGACACACCAAATGACGTTACGCAAAAGGAGTGGTCTAAATTGCGCAAACCAAAGACTGACATAACGAAATGGGGATTGGTTACGACAAATGTACAGTGGGATTGGATGAACGAATATACTAACGAATCCAGAATAATGGCTGTAGATACTGGTAGAAATAAGATTTATTAATAAATGTTATTCCATGGAGTACGTTGTTTTGTTCTTATATTTTAAACCATGGTAAAAATTGCAACTATATATATATATATATATATATATATATATATATATATCTATTTAAACCTATAAGATGTGAGTAGAGCTCACATGGTTGCTTATATGTTGATTTAGATATTCATAATATTTGGGGTGTGTAAACGTGTATATGTATGGATATTTATGCGTTTATATAAAATAGGAACATAGTTATGTAAAGTAAATATATTATATACTTAGAGCGAATAGTAGGTGCTTAAGAAGCCATTTAATTGTTTAGATATATATATATATATATATATATATATATATATATATATATATATATATATATATATATATATGACATTTATTAATAAATCTTATTTCATTAATATTTTCGTTCATCTAATTCCAACTGTACATTTTTTGTGACCAATCCTATCTTAGCCATGTCTGCCTTTGCTTTGCGCAGTTTAGACCACTCCTTTTGCGTAACGTCATGTAGTGTGTCATCTCTTTATTGTGAATGGGTCTGTAATTCACGAGTGTGTCGTATTTTGCTGAACGTCGGCTATTTTTCAATGCCTGTTATTTTTGTTTTGTTCCAGTCCAATTTAACTTCTTTTTGAATTATATTCTGCACGATTAAACAGGTGTTAAGTTCATTAATTGCAATAGCTTCAAAAGCCAGATAATTTTTTTCCGTTTTTGCCTTGTACTTAATTGAAAAATTGTTACTACTGATAGCATGACCTGTGAGTAGTATGTGTTTACAAATTGCTTATTTTTGTACAGGAGCAATTTGTGAACGCGAACTAATCATAGGTCATGCTGTTAGTAGTAACAATTTTTCAATTCTTTACAAGGCAAAAACGGAAAAAGTGCTTATGGCTTTTGAAGCAATTGCAACTAATAAGCTTAACCCTCTACTTAAACGTTCTGCAAGTAATTCAAAAATGAAATTAAAATGGACTGGAACAAAAACTAAACTAACAGGCCTTCAAAAATAGCTGACGTTCCGCAAAATACGACACACCATTCAATTAAAAACGCTCTCAAAATGAAAGCGCTGACGCTCTACATTACGTCAGGCAAAAGGAGTCGTCTAAATTGCGCAAACCAAAGACAGACGTAGCTAATAGAGGATTTGTCACGACGAATGTAGAATTGCCATTTGGTGAACGAAAGTATTAAGGAATCCAGAATAATGTTTGCTATTATGATTATCGAAATATGCAAAAGATATATTGTGTAGGTGTATAAATAAATGAATATCTATATATAACATTTGGGTATAATCAGATATAAATGTATAAATAAAAGATAAATACACTTATTACTGATATATTATTTACCAACCTTGTTGCTTACTTGTAATTTTATATATACATAGATATTTTTATCATTTATGCACAGCTATTTATATGAAATATTAAATTTTTGCGGGATATGAGAATAAATGTAGATTTATTTGATATACCATTCGTTAGTGTTGGCTCCGTATTCGTTCTTGTCGTTACAATAGAATAATACAATATTCTTCCTAATGTTTTACAAAATTCTCTTTGTAATCTAGTGCACGCAAGATGTGATATGGTAAACCGGAAATTGAGGATTACAGCAATATAATTAAAATGATTAAAGTTGATCCTTCAACACGTCATAAAAAATAAATCGAGACATCATGGATAAGTGTGTATTTCAATCCACGTGTTTTGATTATACTCATCCCCTAAATGTCAATTAAGATTAGAGCGCTTATATATATATATATATATATATATATATATATATATATAAAGAAAGAAGATTTTTAAATCAAGTTTGCGAGCTTGAAGTAAACACCAATCCCATTGTATTTAACCAGTCGTCGAACAACATAACATAACTACCGCCAGTCGCATCGCACTGACGCGTTCCGACCTTCCTTGATCATCATCAGAGTACGACGGCAAACTGACTATCGAGGATCAAACCGCATTGCTTATATATGTAGAGCAAAATTAAATATGCGGCTCTCATATC